>VZQC01014031.1:2784784-2807515 GCA_009823505.1 Rhizomys pruinosus | reverse complement strand
ACTGACGAATGGATAGAGAAAATGTGGTACATGTATACAATGGAGTTCTATGCTGCGGTAAAGAGGGACAACATCATGAACTTTTCAAGTAAATGGATGGAGCTAGAAAACATTATGTTAAGTGAAGTAACACAGTCCCAGAAAAACAAATGACAAATGGTGTCCCTCATATGTGGATACTAGTGCCAATAGCCCAGATATAAATATTTCTCATGGAGAGGGATGCATAGTAAAAGAACAACAACAGAAAGATTGCATCAGAAATCTGACTGAAATGGTGAACTGGGAAGGGCAGGAGGAGCGGGAGAGGACCACGGGTGTATATTTGATTAATGCATATTTAATTGACGTGAGTTCAACAAGTATCCAGTTTTTCCCAGGCACTGTATACAGGTTAAATGGTGGCTTAGGACTCATTAAAAGTAAATATGTGTATATTAAACAACATTGGTTTACAGGCTCTGATAAAAACGGTAATGCATCTGAGTTAAACGGAGATATAAATTGCTGTTGTCCACGTTTGTTCTACATAAAATCTGTATAACAATAACTTTGGGATTGGCACATACAAATGTTCTCTATAATTTTTCTGTTGTACGGTATCACCTCATAGCATTCTCTTTCACCTATAAGATGACTTAACAAAAAAATTAAGTTTGCTCCCCAAGTTAATCACATACAGTCACCCAAAACAGCATGGGTGAATTTGATGAAAGCTGTGCCTTGATTCCACTCTACAGTTATGTATAATACAACCGCCTTCTGGAGACTCATGGGTCAAAAAACAACCCCCCCCCCAGAAAAAGAAAAAAATGGGGGGATACAGATAGAAATGAAACCTTTCTGTCAAAAACCTTGGAATTCAAATCTTAAAACTAACTACGGGAAAAGATTTGTATGTTCCAACAGGTCAAAATGTCACCAACTTAATGGCTGAGAAAGTAAAGTTTGTATTATTATGATTATGAAACTCACTGTCTACTTACCTGTGATCCTCATATTCTCTGCTCTGTGACCAAAAATGTGCTCCTAAACACCCATGCAAAAAGGGAAATTTGATAAAGAATACCAGCATCTATGACTGTCCTTGGGTTATGGTCCCCAGTTGGTGGCATGCTTTATGAAGGTCATGAAAGGTTCAGGAACTGTGGCTTGGCTGGAGGAAGCATATCATGGGGGTGGCTTTGAGAGCTCATGATTTTGTCCCTAATTTGTGTCCCCTAATGTCCTTCACTGTGGGTCCATCTACTGCATCCTGGTCAACCTACCAAAACTCCCATCCCTGTAAGAAATGAGGTTGGAGCCACTTACACACTTTCTCATGTCTATGCTGAAATTTTTTTTCTCATTTGAGCTTGCGTTGGACTTGTGCATGCTGTCATCATTGCTATGAGTTTATTTGAATAACTGACTAGCTGTCTATAAAACAATGCTTTTTTTCTGAGACAGAAGTTTGACATTGATGTTAATTCAGGGGTAAATACTCCGGAGCTTCTTATTCTCTACATTAATCTGTAACAATAAGTCAATAAGAGTCAGTCTATTACTATAACTGTTTAGTAGAAAACTAGTATTAGGTTCTCCTATATGGTCTGTGACCTGTTTAGCCCCTCAGGTTGTTAAGCCTGGTATCAATGTTAGGTATGAGCTCCATCCTAGGAAGTAGAACTTAAATCTAATTAAATAGTGGTTAGTAACTCCCATATTTACGCCACTATTGCACCATTGGGCATATCTTGCCAGGCCAGTTATTATTGTAGTTCACAGGATTCACAAGGTAAGGTTGATGGTTATTTTCTCCTTCCAGTAGCTTAATAACACCTTTCAGCACTATGAATGCTATCCAGTAGAGATGAGGCTCTGACATCAGCACCAGCTTGATTTCTCCTTGCTTATTCTATAGCTCATGTTTGTAGTATCCTTAAGAATAGGCTCTTAGCATCCAGTTCTGGTGAGTAACCAAAAGCAGGGACAATGGGCAGTATTGTTTGAGAGCCTAGGGGACCCTTGGTCAACAGCTTCATTAAAACCATGATAAATTTTGATTGCCAATTTGATTGGATTAAGAAATGTCCAGTGGATTAATAAAGCATGTTTCTGAATGTGTCTGTCAGGTCATCTCCAGAGACAGCTATATCCTTAGGGCTCCGGCCTAATTAATGGACTGATCACTTGATGGGTTCATAGTCTTATTATGGGACCTAGTTAGATGAAGTGGTCACAGGGGAAGAGCCCTTGGGGCTGTACATGAGCTCGCTCTCTTTCTGTATTGTCTATCCACATACTGTCTGTCAAGTGAAGAACAGCATCTGCCAGGTGCCGTGCTGCTGTGTACTATCCGAGCATGTGGGCAAGTGACCAGGCCCTGAAGCCTTTGAAAGAGTGAACCAAAATAAATCCTTTGTCCCTTATGTCGTCTCTCAGGCCACCAAAATAAGGAAAACAACTAATAGACCAGCAGACCAGCCTGATGCACTACACCAGTGTAATTTCTGGACTTGCCAACTTAACCTTCAACAAACACTAAGATATTAATAGGTAGTCACATGTGACATAATGATGTTTCCATCAGCAGCAGGGATTACAATTAATTATATAAATTAGCAAGGCTAATCCCATAAGATTATAATTGGCCTGTAAAGTCCCTGTTGCCTAAAGATGTCACAGCCATCAAACTTCCTATAAACACACTTTATGAAATCTACAAAATAAAAATTATATAAAAACAAATAACTTGACATGTGCTCTTATTATCAGGCCATGCATACTACATACTATGTGTGAAATGACTAGATTAACAGACCTTGAAGATATTGTTAGAGATCTCAGAAACTTCATATCGATTTTCTTGGCTATGTAGACAGGAAGCTTGGGTGTGCGGTCCACAGGTTAATGCATCCCACACTTTTGGTTGTGCTCTTCAGGTCTATTCTCCTCGTGGAGTAATGTTGGTATTCATATGTGTAACAATGTATCTTTTAAAATTCCCTCTATTTTCACCCTAAAGTATCCTCATGATATGAAGCCATACCACATCAATTCTATTAAATTATGTCTTTCATTTTCTGTATTCTGGGTCTTTATTTTATGATATTAGGGACCCCAATCCATGGGTATCCAATCCTAGCCATGATAATAAGGGATTAATATAAATTATACAAAAGTTTTGAAAGTCAAGATGAGCTCTCAGGAGGATATGGCTTTTCTGCCCTGCAGGACAGATATGGCACAAGTATCACAGAATGTCATCATCTATTGCTGCTGATACATTCAGATATGGTAGCCCTCCGTTGGGGATTTTATCTAGGTAATAATAAATTTGAAGAAACTAAGTCAGAAGTATTGAGGGCTCTGGGCCAGCCTAGACAACACAGTGAGGGAGGAGAGAGAGAGAAAAGAGAAGGAGAGGAGGAGGAGAGAAGAAGAAGAGAGAGAGAGAGAGAGAAGAGAGAGAAAGACTGGCTTAAAAAAGAGGACATGCTGGCCTAGCGGTTAAGAAGCGCCGACCTGCTCTTGCAGAGGACACCAGGTTTTGATCCCCAGCACCACATGGCGGCTGAGAACATCTGAAAACGTCCAATTCCAGGAGAACTCCAGTTCCAGGCGGAATCCAAGCCACCCTCTATCCTACTCCGTGGCATGCATATAGACGAGAGCAGGGTGCACAAGATCACCTACACGATGCAGACTAGTACATTCATACACAAAAAAATAAATTAAAATCAAATATAATAATAAAAAAAAAAAAGGACATGCACTCCTTTATACCCAGGTACTGCGTGAGGGCAGGCAACAGATTCTGTAAATTCAAGGCAGGGTGAATCTGAGGAGGAGCTGGGGTATGAATAATTTTCAAAAACATATCTCAAAAATATATAAATATTTTAAATGTTATTATTTATTATGTACTCAATTCTTCTTTATTGTATTCCTCCCTGATTGACGTGAGCATCCATCTCGGTGCCATCCATCTTAGTATCTATGAACAAAAACATGCGCAGTTCCAAGAAAAAAGATGGAGATAATTTAACCCTTCCATACACATAGGTCCTGGAAATTGGATGAAGATCGAAGACCTCATGTGAAACCTGATACTCTGAAAATGATAGAAGATAATGTTGGCAGTAATCTACAAGATATAGAGTTAGGCAAAGACTTTCTAAACCAGACAACAACTGTGCAGGAAATAAGACAACAGCTAACAAGTGGGAACTCATCAAAACTCAAAAGCTTCTGCACAAAGAAAAAAAAAAAAAAAAAAAAAAAAAAAAAAAAAAAAAAAATTGAAAAAAAAAAAAAAAAAAACTAAAAAATTAAGCAGATGTCAGTAAATAGAAACATCAAAGGAGAGAAAACCCACAGAGTGGAAGGAAACTATCACCAGTGATACATATGAAAGAGCATTAACATCCAAAATATAACTACTCAAAAAACAAAGGAGAGGGCTGGAGAGATGGCCTAGCAGATTAGAGCATCCGCCACTGCTCTTACAAAGGACCTGGTTCAATCCCAGCACCCACATGGCTAGGGCTTGAGAACCGCTTTTAACTCTAGTTCCAGGGAATTGACACCCTCTTCTGACCTCCTCCACATTGCATGACACAAGTGCCAATCTGCATGCAGACAGTAACACTCATACAATAAAAAATAGATAATAAAAATAAAGTAATAGAGCATAAATAAATAAATAAATAAATAAGGAGCAAGAACAAATGACCCAATCAAAAGATGGAGTAAGATAAGCTGACGCAAGAGACTTCGAACAAATGAAGAATAAAAGATGGCTGATGTAACATCTTAAAAAAGTGTAAACAACACCCTAATAATTTAAGGAATGAAAATTAAAAACCACTTTAAGATTTTCATCCCTACCATCAGTAAGACTGGGCTTGATAAGAAAATGATGATACCAAATGCCTGGAGAGTTGTGGGGAAAAGGGGAACACTCAATCCACTTGCTGGTGTGAATGTAAACTGTGTACAGCCCTATGAGAAACAGTGTGAAACTCTTAAAAGACTCAAAAAATGAATTTCCATTTGACCCAGTCATACAACTATCCTGGGTAATACCCAAAGATCATACTCTATTAGACAGGATAGATACATCGCAACCGTATGTTTATTGCTAGCTTCTTTCACATAAGTCCAAAAAGCTGGAACCAGCCCAATGTGCCCCTCAACGAAGAGTGGATTAGATGAAAATGTGGTACATCGGGGCTGGAGAGTGGCCCTAGCGGTTAACGAGCGCCACCGCTCTTTAACAGAGGACCCGGGTCGATCCATGCACCCACATGGCGGCCGAGAGGCCGTCTGAAACTCCAATTCAGGAGACTCCAAGTTCCAGGGAATCTGAACCCTCTTCTGACCTCCGCGGCTTGCACGACACGGGTCAGCAACCTGCATGCAGAACAGTAACATTGATCACCATACCGAAATAAATAAAATAATAAAATCAAAAGAGAAAAGTTGGTAATCTACACAATGGAAGTTCTATGCAGCGGTAAGAAAGGATGACATCATGAACTTTAAAAAAAAAAAATTTTTTGGGGAAAAAAAAAAAAAAAAAAAAAAAAATGGATGGAACTAGAAAGCCATTATGCTATGTGGAGTAACAACCCAGTCCCAGAAAACAGAACGATGTATGGTGTCCCTAATTTGTTGGATCCGAGCACCAAATCCTTATAAGTAACTATGTAATTTTGGTAACATGTGTGGAGTGTATATTTTGTGTATTTTGGAGTAATTATAAAAATTAAAAGGAACAGCAACAACAAAAAGGACTTGTTCAAAGAACTGAACCAAAAAAGGTAACTTCTTCATCGAAAAATTTAAAAAAGATGCTAAGACCAAGAGACTATAACATGAGGATGGCTGAATGCATGAGCTCAGGTGGTGGGAGGGGGGCATGGAAAAGAGAGTATGTCTAAAATGAACTGAAAAAAAAAAAAAAAAAAAAAAAAAGCATGGGGCTGGAGAGATGGTTCAGTGGTTAAAGGAGGCAACCAACTGCTCTACAGAGGACCCGGGTTTGAATTCCAGCACCCACATGGCGGCTATAGAACAGTCTTAAGCCAGGCATGGGTGGTGCACGTTAATCCTAGACTCAGGAGGCAGAAGGCAGGTGGATCTCCTGTCAGTTCCAGGCCAGCTGAGGCTATAAGGGAGACCTTGTCCTCAAAAGTAAAAATAAATAGAATAAATAATGAAATAATATAAATAAATAGTTTTTTTTTTTTAAAGAGAGAAAAAAAAAAAAAAAAAAAAAAAAATTTTTAAATTAAAAAAAAAAAAGGTAGCCGGGCGTGGTGGTGCACCACATTTAATCTAGCAAATCAGGAGGCAGAGGCAGGCAGAATCTTTGTGAGTTCAAGAGGCCAGCCTGGTCCTACAGAGTGAGTTTCCAGGACAGCGGGGCTACAGGGAATGACCCGTCTCGAAAACAAGTCAAAAAAAAAAAAAAAAAAAAAAAGGTTAAAGGAAATACCCAAGGCCAGTACTCTCCACCAGTCCTAAGAGTGAAGCTGGTAAATACATTGCCTGTGACACAGAATGGAAGTTGCCGGTTGTGTAAGAAAAACAAATTTCTAAAAGAAAAGTAACTCTCCATGACCAAAATGGATACATTTGAATTCTTCAAAGTGTCCCTAGATTTTTCTATTTGTAGTTTTACTTGAAAAGCCTTCAACACTCCCTCCCACTGCCCTTAAATTACTTCTACATGTTGCAAAGTGGCTCTGCCACACTTATCTACTAATTACACTTAAACAAAACAACTTTTCACTGCTTTTTAGTGTCCTTTGTGTAAAGGGTGGGTGTTTCAATTTGACCTAGAATCATGTAAATCCCATTTAGTTGGGGTTTTATAGAGAAAAGGACAGACACTTGGTTGTTTTGCTATAAACTTATTAAGATACACCACATATATGGAGAAATGTTAATGGCCATTTTATGAGTGAACGCAAATACTTATAGTGTTCTAAAAAAATAAACACAAATCACCAGGAAAAAATTGATGTACACTTGGAAAGCCCATCAATTGAAGGGCAAGAGAAATAAAAGTGTCAAAGTTAGCCTGAACTCCAGTAAGGAAGACTTCTTTTTTTTTTTTTTTTGTTTTTTCTTTTTTTGGTCTTCGAGAAACAGGGTCTCCAATGTAGCCCCAACTGTCCTGAACTACTCTGTAAAGACCAGGCTGGCCTTGAACTCCACGAGAAGAACCTTGCCTGCCTCTTGCCTCCCAAGTGACAAGATTAAAAGGCAATGTGCGCCACCATGCACGGCTATGGGAAGACTCTTAATTCAAAAAGAAAAAATACACATTTTTTTTTTTTTTTTTTTTTTTTTTTTTTTTTATTATTATTTTAACCAAAACAAANTGAAACCTTCTCGTCAAAACCTTGCATTCAAATCTTTAAAATAACTATGGGAAAAGATTTGTGTTTGTGCCAACAGCGGACAAAATGTCACCAACTTAATGCTGGAGAAAAAAAAGATTTACAGCTTTGCATTGAGTAGATTACCAAAAGTGCCGAAACTGAAAGTGGATCCGTCTGCAACATTGAAGGAAGAAAGCCTAGATTGCCTATAAACATCGATACCCCTCTGTTGGCCCCTACATGTAACAAGCTATTTTATAAGCATCTAATGAAACTTACACTTCTAGGTGCCACAAAGTTCTGATATGTAGAGGACTTTCTTGCCTCCCCCTCAAGAACAAGAGACCTGAAATATGACAATGGATTGCGTGTGCCTCCAAACTATAAATTGGAGACAACTATTATAGCGGTAATCTCTTATAAAACATGGTAAACTGCCTTCGTTTAACTGACTAATAGACATAAGAACTGTGAAAGGATTATTCCTGCTTGTCAGAACCAATATACTAATCAAGTGCCTTAAACCTGCACTTAAGCAAAATATATCAATAAGGAGCTCTGACATCAGTAATGTTTATTCTACCAAGGAGATGTGGCCAGGGGATCACGGCCCCACAAAAGGTAAAGGCTCCTTGCCTCTAAACTGGTATACCTGCAGAGAGAGGAGTGATAAGGCCTGCTGAAGACTCACGTTAACATGGGAAAGATTATTGGACCACACATGCAAGTGTACAGATGGCCTCGGAACACCAGAGAGTGTTACCAAAGGCCACTAACCATAAAGCAAATACGGGTTCCTGAGTCAAGCAGACTCCCCGTCAACACCGCTACACCTCACCTGCCTGGAAATACTGTGCAGCAGAGGCACCATATGCCTGTATATCCCAAATCTAATTGGCTATTGGCTCTCTCTTGGAGGAATAACCCATGGCTGATGCCACCAGCTTCCATCCTCTACAGGTTAGGAGATGTCATAGACACAGTAAGACCCTGTCATATTTAACAGGAAAAAATGTAATTCATGGATCAACATATCATCTAAACATATGTGTCTATACCAAAGTAACCTACCATAACTATTAATGCTGTTTAAATACCTATATATCTAATGCTTGTGCTTCATTGTGGATCGAAAGGTTATTCCTGGACAAACTGTCAGCCCATGAAAGGAAACAGCCAGAATTGCCCAGAGTCCAAGACAACAGCTCCAGAGAGATGACTGTTCTGCTTCTCATCCACCCGTGCCCCTTTCTAAGCCAGGGAATAATCTGCGGAAGAGGGGTGTGGTAGAATGTAAGGCTGCGATTGGGTAGTGAATGATGAAACTACGCAATGTAGTCTGGACCCTCATTTGATCAACCTGATTGAACATATCAACCCCTCACCCCCCGCGGAAGGTGGCTGTGGGGTTTGGCAACAACAGCCTGCAAATTGGTTTTACATGAAGGATTCTTGTTATCATGGACTTATCATTATAGCTAAAATGGAAAAAAAAAGAGAGAAATATGCAGGACAGTATGGCAGAGATGCATGATCTCAGTTGGGGTGGGGTGGGGGGAAGGGAAAGGGATTGCCTGAACTGAATTGGAAATGATGTATGAAATCCACAAAAGCATCAATAAAAAAATGTTAAAAAAAATAAAATAAAATAAAAGAACACAGGAGACTAAACAACACTCTCCTGAATAATGAATGGTCAAGGAAGAAATAAAGAAAAAATAAAAACATTCCTGGACTGAATGACAATGTAATACAACACAACAAAACCGTGGGACACTTTTAAGCAGTCCTAAGAGGGAAATTTATAGCTCTAAGTGAGTACATTAAAAAAGCACAAAGAGCACAGTGAATGATCTAACATTGCACTAAAAAAAAACAAAAAAAAAAAAAAAAAAAAAAAAAAAAAAAAAAAAAAAAAAAAAAAAAAAAAAAAATAAGAGCAGAGATCAATGAAATAGAACAAAGATAAACTATACAAAAAAAAATAGGAATCCAAAAGTTGGTTCTTTGAGAGAATAAATAAAAAATAGACAGACCTCTGCCCAGAGTAACTAAAAGAAAAAAGAACAACTCCAAATCAATAGAATCTTGATGAAAGGGGAAATATCACAACAACAATGAATGAAAATCCAGACAACCATAAGGGATTACTTCAAAAACCTATACTCTACTAAGTTTGAAAACCTAGAAGAAATGGATGAATATCTGCAAATCCTGGGAATCACCAAAGCTCAACCAAGAAGAGATCACAGCTTAAATAGTCCAATAGTATATGACGAAATTGATGATGTATGTAATAAGCAGCCTCCCAACCAAAAAATGCCCATGCCCAGATGGTTTCACAGCAGAATTCTATAATATTTCAAAAAGACCTCAACCATTATATCCAGTGTTTAGAAGGATAAACGGAGGGATTCTCCCAATTTCCTTCTATGAAGCCAGCATCATGCACTACCCAAAACCAGAGGAAAGATACAACCAAAAAGGCGAATATATCCCATCTCCCTAATGAACACAGATTGCCAAAATTCTAAAAGATCTGGCACATTGCATAAGACCCACATCAAGAAAATCTCCACCTGACCAAGTTGTGATTCATACAAGAGATGCCGGGATGTTCAAAATACAAAAGATCAATAACCATCATCAACATCTAAAATGGACCCCTGACAGAACAAGAAAAAACCACGCCATCATTCTCAATTTTAGTGAGAAAGCCTTTGACAAATTCAACATCCCTTCATGTTTAAAGTCCTGGGGAATCTGGATGGAGGGAAAAAAAAAAAAAAAAAAAAAAAAGAAACCCACAGCCAACATCATGCTAAATAGGGAAATGACAGCAGCATTCCCCTTATGGGTAGGAACTGGGCAGGCTGCCCCCTGTCACAACTCCTCTTTCATATAGTGCTTGAAAACCCTTGCTAGGGCAATAAGGGCAAGAAAAGGAAATTAAAGGAGTTCTAATCAGAAAAGAGGAAGTCAAGCTATCCCTTTTTGCTGATGATATGATTGTCTTACTTAAGGGATCTAAGAACTCCACCAGAAGCTCCTAGAAATGATTAAGAAAACTCAGTAAAGTGGCAGGATACAAAATAAATCTAGAAAAATCAGTAGCCTTTTCTACAATCAAAACAATAAGCAACTGAGAAAGGACTACAAGGAGACCTTCCCACTTAAAATAGCCTCAAAAATAATAAAATACCTATGGAAAAAAACCTAACCAAAGACACCAAGGATCTCTACAACAAAATTTTTAAACCCTGAAGAAGGAAATTGAAGAAGACATCAGAAGATGGACAAAACCTCCCATACTCGTGGATTGGGAAAATAAAATAGTAAAAATGTCCATTTCTACCAAACTCGTATACAGATTTAATGCAATCCCAATCAAAATCCCCAAGGCTTCTTCACAGGTTGGAAAAAAAATCCTTCAATTTCATTTGGAAAATCAAAGACAAATAAAAGCAAACAAAAAGAGCAATACAGGGGGGAGCGCTATACCAGATTAAAACTAAACTACAGGGCAGTAGTCATGAAAATTGATAGTCTTATGAAAGTTGTTAAACACTATACAAACAAAATCATAGAAAGCTGACCAGAATTTAATCCTCTACCAAGCCAGATGTTTAATTAAGTTCTATAAAATATAACACAAAATTAAAATTGTTCTGTGTTAAGGCAAGTATCACTTTAAATAATATTTGAGCTTGTCTTCACACTGGCTTAGGGACTTTTTTGAATTAGCAATCTTCCATGATTCATCTAATTAATGGCATTATTTAAACATGTGATCCAAGTGAAAATGTAGAAATGAGATATTTTTTATTTTTTTTTTTTTTTAAATGATGGTGATATATTTGCTCTTTGTCTGCATTTGTTGTGTGTGTGTGTGGTTGATTTATGCACATATCGTGTTGTGTGTCCCGTTGTCATGTTACGGCAGGTCCGATACTGTGTGAACTGAAACTCCAGTCTTCCCAGGGTTGGTGCACAGAGAGTTAGAGGATATTGACTCTCAACATGACATCCGGATCATCTCATCGCAAGCAGCCAGAAGACTTCTCCTGAATCATGAAACTGAACAACATCCTACTCTCTTTAAGGCTAGATAACCATGGAGTCTCACATATGAAAAAATTATTGAATGTAAATTAGCAGAAAGTTATAATAGAATTATTGAATAATGATTTCCTTATCAATGCTGATTTTCAGCTATTACTGTGTGACTTATCTGGATTTAATCTAAGAACTAACATTTCTACTAATTATTAAAATAGAAATGGCTTAATAGGCCAAAATTGTAGCAGCTTGGACAACTATTTTCTATTTTACAGAAGAAAAGTGCCTTTTAATGACATTTTATGTAGTTATTCCTTTCTGTGTGCCTTTTAAAATAAAACTATGGAAAGGCTTAAGGCTTAAATATTAACTTGGGCACTGCATTAATATTTATTCAAATGCCTGTTTTGTGCAGCTCTGCAATTGAGTAGATCTAAGCCAAAACCAAGAAAGTTGAAATGACCAGTATGGGCATCACACTAGGCAGCCCATAGCATTTATTAGCTTCTACACTCTGAGGCAGAGTAGACAATTTAGAAAAGGAAATAACATAGTTTCATTCTAGTATTTTAAGTTTGGAACCCATTTGCAAAATTTTCACAGTATTACCATTAAAAACACAGGTCGACAAAAACCTAGGTAACAATTACCCTGCAAAGCCTAGCTTCCCCTTTAATTTCCTCTGCTTAACCCATGATTTAATTCATTTCAGTGTCAGTATTAGCAACCTATTGCCTTTGATCCTCTGCTGAAATAGAAGTGGTTTATGAAACAAAGCAAAAAAATTTGGTATATTTTGTTTGGTAAATCAGTGTAAAAATTCTAATTATTTCTACAAACACTTGAGATTCCTGAGAATTTCAGGTATAATGAGAGCTCATTTCTACTTTTGTGTGAACATTTCTATAGATGAATTTAGACTGGAGGAGAATTCTTCTGAATGAGATTTTAAATTAGTAGCTTACAGTGAAGACACAGAACTGACTAGGAGGCATTTGGTGCTCAAACCAGGAATTGTGTAAAGGCCAAGATGCAGCCACAGGGGCTGTGAATTCATGTATCTGTCATCTTTTCTTTCCAAAGAACACAGAAATATGACACTTCTGTTGCGTTTAGTATGTGTGAGCTCCTTCTAAATATCTTTTTCTAGGATGCAACATAAAGACAAAGGATTGCCTTTTATGTCAGACCCAGCTTCTGCTCTTTCCTAAGCTTCTTGGCAGATTAACTCATCTCCTAGTTCCATCAATACCTCTGAATGACAAATGTACAGAGTGGGGTAGTCGAATAAAACTTTATTACAATCTTGAAAGAAAGGAAAGTAATGAGTATTCTGCTCAAATTGGTAATTTTAAAAGTCATTAACATCTATTTATTCTAAGAGCTTAATAACATGCACCATTAAGAGTAACAGAATTCAATTTTTCTCTTCCCATTCCATGGTCTTATGAATTGTGAAATCATCTTCTTTATGAGATGGATGTGAGCACTTAGAAATAACACTACTTCACCTGATAACTCAGGTGGGTCTTGTTTACACACGAGTTTAGGAATGAGTACTTGAATTACCCCTGGGTCTGGCATAGACAAGCCATTAGGGATATGAAAATTGCCAATTATATGAGTGGCAACTTTCAGGTATTTGTATGCATGGCCCAACCCCTCACACTGCACAGACCATAAATTCTTTTTCTGGAACACACAGGCAGTCAGTTTTTCAGGTAGGACACGAGAGAAGAAACACCTAAATGTTTTTGTTCCATAGGGCCCATGGAAATGTGGGTAGGCTGGTACAAATTCCAAACAAAAGGAAATTTGTTCATTTTCTCCAATACTCTTGAAATACATTAATAATTATTTGATAAAACTTGGCATTTATAGCATTTTAATATATATTATCTATATAATATATAAAGCATTAAGAGTAAAATAGGAAAGGGTACCATGCTAAGGTTATTGTGCAGAATTTTTAAAAGAGTACGCATGCTCCACTGTTGCATTTTGTTAAATATCACCTTAAACCTCTTATTTTCTTTCACAGCTTAATTGTTACTCTCCGAAGGCTAATAACTTGATATAATATCACTTTTGAGAGTAGAGATACATTGCCCCAAATTTAGAGCCCAAACTTATTAATGAGCTTTTTTAATAGTTTAATTCTGCTTTCAAAAATCAAAAGCATTATAAAGATGATTATTTTTTGGTATTTGATGAACAAAATTTAAATGGTAAATCTAGGAAACTACCAAATAAAAATGAAGCAAAATTGTTTCTCACCACTGAAAGAAAATTTAGCATAGGAAGAGAATTTAGAGAGAAATAATGGCTGTCTCTGAGTGAGAGGATTCTAAGCTGTTTTATTTAATTAATTAATTATTAATTAATTAATTTTGGGGTCTTTTTGAGACAGGGTCTCCCTGTAGCCTCAGCCATCCTGGAACTCACTCTGTACACCAGGCTAGCATTGAACTCACAAGGATCCGCCTACCTCTGCTCCCAAGTGCTAGGATTAAAGACGTGTGCCACCATGTCCAGCTGTTTTATTTTTTTAATTTCCAAATTTTCACTATTTTATCTAACTTGATTACTTACATATTTTAAAATGTACTCATGAATTCTTGACAAAATCAGAATAACTTTGTAAAGGCAGAACAACAGATAAGAGTTTTGTTTTAGTTATTGACATGGGACAGATGGCCCTTCATAAATTTGAATAGTGCCTCTTCAGTTGAATGTAGCTAATGTAGACAAACTTTTAAGAGTTGATTTATTAAAATAAAATAATTTAGAAAGGAATTAGAAGGACAGAAAGATAATTTGAATCAGAGAAGTAGAAAATGAGATGTTCAGAAACTTATTCCGTGTGGGCTCTGCAGGAGACTCTTTATCCCTGAACAGCATACAACTAACCTCTCTGGTGTCAGTTTCCTGAACTGTAAAGTGGGGGGTGGGGGGGGTTGATGAAGGATGGCTATTTTTAGTCCTGAGAATTTATTTATTTATAATTATTATTATTATTATTATTATTATTTTGTATTTTTGAGACAGGGTCTCCCTTTAAGTCCCAGCTGGCCTTGGAGCTCACTCTGTAGACCAGGCTGGCCTTGAACTCACAGAGATACGCCTGCCTCTGCCTTCTGATTGCTGGGATTCAAGGCACGCGCCACCACGCCCTGCCTGAGATTGTTTTTTTTTTTAAATTTTTATTTATTTCTGTATGTGTATGAATGTGCTGTCTGCATGCAGGTCTGTGCACCCGTGCTGTGCAATGCCGCGGAGGTCAGAAGAGGGTGTCGGATTCCCCTGGAACTGGAGTTCTCCTGGAATTGGAGTCACAGACGGTTCTCAGCTGCCATGTGGGTGCTGGGGATCGAACCCGGGTCCTCTGCAAGAGCGGTCGGCGCTCTTAACCGCTAGGCCATCTCTCCAGCCCCGAGATTGTTTTTTTAAATCTAATTTTTTGATCAAAGACGAATTTGGATTCCGGGTTTTACATGTAACAGTCAGCATGTGAACAGGTCCACATGATGCCTTGGCTTTGACTCTGGCAGCTTTGAGGTATGCCTGGTTCTTGCCTGGAGCTCTTTCCCCATCCTTTCCTGCTCCTCTATGAACTCCTCTGCATTCTAGGAATGTGACGCTGTGGTCTTTATCATTAAGAGGTCTTGTTCTCTGGCTTCTAGATGGGTTTAGTCAATGAGAGAGCTGGCAGATCAGAGGTGAGTTGAAAGATATTGTGGGATATTTTTTCACTCCTTCTTTTCAAATGGGTTGAGATTCTTGTAGTGATAGCATCCTTCTACAAATATGGGTTCTATCAGCCCCTTCCATGGCTAGGGCTCCCTGGACACTTATCATTTCAGGTACAACAGCATCCCAGTGTATTGGTTACTGAATGCTCTTGTATTTTTACTGGATCCCTAACTCTAACTCTGTGCACATTTGTATAAATATTTTCATTAGTTTGCTCTCAAAATCCCATTTGAACTGTGCATTCAACATCCCATGAACATTGAGTGAATAAGGCATCCAAGTGATTTAAATTTCTCCAATTACCACAACTTTGTTCAAATCCTATGTTTATCACTTTACTTAGAGTAAGACTTGAAAATAAGTCATATGACTTATGTTCTGCTCACCTTGCTCTTGTTATATTGGTGTCAGCATCTTACCAAGATAGCCTGCTGCTTCAGGACCACTGAACTTGGTATAACTTCTGCTGATTCCCTGAGATATTTGTATGGCTAGTTCCCTTACTTGTTTCAAATCGCTTTTTTCAGTGCAGCCTTCCCTAACTACTCTATCTAAAACTGTAAGTTTCTCAAGCCTGTCCATCTGATCCATTGTCCCTCTCTGTTAATATATTATATTACTTAACCATTTTATTATTGTTCTCTATTTTCCTACACTAAAATGGATTACTCTAGGAGAGCAAGGGTTATCTGTCTTATTTATCTTTTTTTTTTTTTTTTTTTTTTTTTTTTTTTTTTTTTTTTTTTTTTTTTTTTTTTTTTTTTTTTTTTNAGAGATCTGCCTGCTTCTGCCTCCCCAGTGCTGGGATTAAAGGCATGTACCACCACACCCAGCACTAAAGATGGTTCTTAGCTGCCATGTGGGTGCAGGGAATCAAACCTGGGTCCTCTGCAAGAGCAGTCAGTGCTCTTAACCACTGAGCCATCTCTCCAGCCCCGGTCTTATTTATCTTGTATCACTAGTATCTGTCATTGAGCCTTCTAGATAAGACTTCTTATAAATATTGTATAAATGAATGGGCCTTCCATTTAAAAACTATTAAAGCTTAAAATGTTATTTATTTTTATTTTATGTGGATAAGTGTATAAGTGCACACATGTGCAGTGCCCTTGGAGGACAGAAGAGGGTATTGGATCCCTTGAAATTGGAGTTATGGATGGTTGTTAGCTGCTATGTGGGTGCTGGGATTTGAACTCAGGTCTTCTTCAAGAACATCCAGTATCCTTAACCAATAAGCCATCTCTCCAGCCCCAGGGCCTTTCATTTTTATAGCATCCTATAATACATAGTTTCATTCAACATTATGAAAGTAAAGAAAGGTGCTGAAAATTATGAAATTGGTATACTGGGAAATTCTCTGTAGAAAATGGGTACTTTTTTTTTTTTTCGGTCTTTTTGAGACAGGGTCTCCAAGTAGCCCCAGCTGTCCTGGAACTCGCTCTGTAGACCAGGCTGGCCTTGAACTCACAAAGACCCACCTGCCTCTGTATCCCAAGTGCTAGGATTAAAGGCGTGCTCCACCATGCCCAGTTGAAAATGGGTACTTTAAAAAAAATGCTTGTTAAGGAAAAAAGACCATTTAACTCATTAAACAAGAGTAGTTTCATTATATTTTTACTGAAGCATTTTATTCATTATAAAAAATTTAGAAAATATGCAGGGTCATATATGCATTGGATCATATGTTGAAATCTGGAAATATAGCATCTTCAGTATTATAAAGCACGTGGAAGATTGAAATTTTGATCAGGAATATATATATATTTCAGATTTCCCATAGGAAGAAGATCAGGAATATATTTTGACACAGCCATTTTTAATTGTATCTGATTCAAGGAACACTGGACTATTTTAAATAATAGCAAGTCTAGATAATATTTCTTTTATGGGGCTGGAGAGATAGCCTAGCGGTTAAGAGCGCCGACTGCTCTTGCAGAGGACCCGGGTTCAATCCCCAGCACCCACATGGCGGCTGAGAACCGTCTTTGACTCCAGTTCCAGGGGAATCCGACGCTCTCTTCTGACCTCCGCAGTGTTGCATGACACGGGTGCACAAACCTACATGCAGATAGTACATTCATACACATACAAAACTAAAAAAATAAAAAAATAAAAATATAAAAAATATTTCTTTTATATAGAAAAATCTAACAAATAGAACTATTCTAAGGGTTAAAAGTTCTTGGCTATTAGACTATGGTAAGAAACTATTCGGGGCAATTTTTAAATTTTGAATTCACAGTTTAAATGCTACAGATTAATGAATCCCTAGGTTTTGTAAAAATGTTTTTTGCAGACTCCCTGGGCTTTGTCTTCATCTGTTTGGTTTGGCTGTTCTCATTTACATACTTGTCCTCATTAGGGCTTGAATTTCAGTGCTGGCCTTGATCTGCAACAGGAATAAATGTCTTGCCATGTGACATTAACTTTCCATGACATCCCGAAGCATTTGCAGTCCCAGAGGCAAAGAATTTATGGTTAGTGCTTGAGAGATGGACCCATCACATAAAAGAAGCCAAATTTGACAACATTTTTCCTTGGTGCTAGTAGAGTTTCTGCATAATGAGAACACAGAATTATCAGTTAATGACAAAAAATGAGTCATTGCTAAAACACTTTTTTTTGGCATAAAAATACTTCATGTTTCTAGTTGGTTGATAATTTTCATAGCAACCATGATACTTGGCATGTCCCAAACACCTTTTACTAAAATCATTCAGACCTGTTGGAGCAGTTCATTATACTCTGAAACAGCTCTGCAAGTCAGGGAGAATGGTACACACATTTTGCTAGTCTTCTGTAGGTATAGAGAGCATCAAGTAGCAAGTGTTTAAAATGTACTGCACAACTTCTTTGTAGTTCTTCAGCCAAGTAGGAAATTATGTAGATGCAGCAGAAGAGACTCAGAAATTTTAGAAATCCTCTCCAAAGTTAAGAGTTTGGTCAGAATTATAAACTTTTATTTTACTCTTTGAATAAAGTTATGCAGAATTCTTTAACATAAGATGACTATTAATATCCATAAGAATTACATGGCACTGCATACATAAGGTGTGTTGTATATTTATCAATTTGTCATTGTTCATTATGTTTCATGAGATTTATTATGACATGTATTACTTCACTTCTGAGCAGAAAGCTGAGGGAAAACACTAAGAAAGCAGTCATTAAATGTAAAAACCCACCATAAATATGCTTCATATACACAGAGCATTCACAGTTGTCAAACACTGCTATGCACATCTTTGATCCTTGTACTCTTATGACTATGTGACTCACCAAAGGTCATAGCTTTGGCTTGTGTGTAGTTACCTATAGTTTAACCATGTCCACTATCTAGTCTATAAAAATGTTTCAGAATTAAGAAAAGGGTAGTTGTATGCATAGTGAATTACTTAAAAGAGCAATATTACAGTTACAAAGTTTTGTTATTTTCAAACTAATAAAACTAAAATTTAGAGAGATTAAGCAAGTTTTCCTTAAGTGTTTAATAACATTGATCTCAATGTTTCAACCATGGATTGAAAGACTGACTTATAGTTTAGATAAGAAGCATTCAATTTTATACAAAGGGCAAGATAGTGCCTTATAAGTAGAGAATAGTACTTTCTAACTAATTTAAGCAAATGTTCCCTTTGAACCAGGGACTCATTACATTTTATTTAAATGAAATGATATAATTTCATCACTTGTTGATTCACATTCAGGATACATATGACAACTGAAATTTGTTTGAAAATCGGTTTGGAGATGTTTAGCCCAAGAGTTATTGTCAATTATACAAACTGAAAAAAGTGAGTAATAGTTTGCTGAAATGTTCTCTAAATATATGCATTCAGAATTCGGCATAAGTGGTAGTTAAGATATTAGCTTTGCAATTAATATTATTTCATGTAACTTAAAATCCTCCTGCCTCAGCTTCTGGTGTGCTGGGATTAAAGGTGTGTCACCACACCCACCATACTCAGCATAGCTTACTACAGTTATTGGTTTGTTTATGGTGAATTAGGGGTGTGTGTGGTGATGTAATTGTGTCATGTTGTGCTTATGGAGGTCAGGAAAACTTGCTGGGGTCAGTTCTCTCCTTCTATCCTGTCAATCCTGGGGATTGATGTCAGATCTCCAGGATTAGCAGCAAGCACCTTTACCCACTGAGCCATCTCACCAGCACCCCCCCCTTTTTTTTTAAGGAAAAAAAAAGGTGAGCAGCAGGAAGATAGGAAGTGAGTGTGCTTCATGAGATTCTTTATGAATATATTTCACTGATCTTTGCTATGCCTATATGAGATCAATGTTCTTATCTACAGTTTGGAGATAAATAAACTAAGCCTCAAAGAGGGAGGACTTCCACAACTAGGAATCAGAGCCACATTTAAATTGAATCTGGGGCCTGGAGAGATAGCTCAGAGGTTAAGAGGGCCAACTGCTCTTGCAGAGGACCTGGGTTCGATTCCCAGCACCTACATGGTGGCTAAGAACTGTCTTTAAGCCAGATGTGGTGGCACACACCTTTATTTATTATTATTATTATTTTTTTATGTGTATGAGTGTACTGTCTGCATATAGGTTGGTGCACCTGTGTTGTGCAATGCTGCAGAGGTTAGAAGAGGGCATTGGATTCCCCTGGAACTGGAGTTAAAGATGGTTCTTAGCCACCATGTGGGTGTTTCGAATCAAACCCGGGTCTTGTGCAAGAGCAGTAGGCGCTCTTAACCACTGAGCCATCTCTCCAGCCCTGGCACTGGCCTTTAATCCTAGCATTTGGGAGGCAGAGGCAGGCAGATCTCTGTGAGTTCCAGGCCAGCTGGGGCTATAGGGAGACCCTGTCTCAAAAAGACACAAACACACACACGCACACACACACACACACACACACCACTAAATAAATAAATAAATAAATAAATAAATAAATCGAATTTGTGTAATGCCCAGGTTCATGTCACTTCCAGTGCTCCCATTCATAATTTACAAAGCACTAGATCACGTGTTCCCAATCCTCTGAAGGGGAACTAATTTCTTTCCTGGTCTGTGTTTCTTTGAGACCACATGCTGCTGTAACTTAGAGGGCTTGAGCCAGGTGTGTTATGAGAAGGGTTTCTGGTACTGAGGTTCTTGACCTTGACCAGAAACAAAGGAAGCTAGAGGCAGCTGCTTGCCATATAAAATAAAAGCATTGGACTAGTGCAGGCTTTGGGGCACACCAGCTTGTTAGGTAACTGTCGGTACCTGGTGTTGTGGTTGGACAAGGTTCTCCAAAGCTTTTTGTTCCTTTATATAAAGGAGTAGAGGCTTTATAATATACATAAAGAATTTTCTTTTCTGTTCTTAGGAAAAATGGGAGCGGTGGTCATTTGTCTTTCTATTTCAGTTCCAATGAAGATGCATCCTTATCTGGAATGTGTGGGACTGTCTTGGGATTAGACTCTCCAGGGTCAGACTGTTCCCCCACAGCAGACGAGCAAATTCCCCGGATACCAGGCAGTGTTTCCTGTGGACTGCTGCTGCTGCTGCTGCTGCTTTCTGTCCCGGGGAACTGGACCCTTGCTTCTAGCCCCAGTTGGGAAATGGGCAGATCGCCTCACCTCTCTGGGCCCTGGGCTTTTCTTCCTCAGAAAATAAAAACGCTGGAACAGACAAACCCTAGACCACTCCTGTAGTTTAGAGAGGGAGAGTTAGAAGTCACAAGGCCCTTGAGGAATGAAAAGGAAAAAAGAAAGAAAGAAAAGACAATTACTTCCATGGTCAAAGTATTGGTTTCAAAGATTTTAAAGCTCAAAATTTCTATAGACTTGCTATCACTATTTCCAAGCCATTATTTGACCGTGCTTTATAATTGTTAAATAACTTTTATTTAGCGAAACTTTACTAAAAGTATTTTTCCACCTCATTTTAAAATTTAGAGCAAATGATCTATTTTAGCGATTCTATCTAGATGCTTTTTTGTTTTGTTTTGTTTTGTTTGTTTATTGTCTTTTCAAGGCAGGGTCTCCCTTTTAGTCCCAGCTGGCCTAGAGCTCACTATGTAGACCAGGCAGGCCTTGAACTCACAGAGATCTGCCTGCCTTTGCCGAGTGCTGGGATTAAAGGCGTGCACCAACACGCCTGGCTCTAGGTGCTTTTTAAACCACAAATAACTTCATCTAACACTCCAAAAGTTAAACTTCACTCCTAAAAGTTAGAGACAAATACTATATGAAATGAAATTTGTTGTATGTTTTGAGGTGGTGGGGTTAATTAACCATAAGGACTCACTCATGTTAGGCAAATGCTTTACCAGACTGAAAGTTAAATTTATAATATTTTAGTTATTCAAATATATATACACACTTTAATGATAAATGGATACTGAATGGAAACATTCTATTGTGGCAATATGTTATGCTTTTTCTACTGCATGGGATAAACTCATAAATGGCTGTGTATCTTGATAAAAAATGATTTAAATTATGTAAAGATACATATCCATCTTCATTTGGTATTATAGCCTTTCTTCAGATGCATGTTGAGTTCCTGCTAAATTGACAAGCCCTATGCTTGCTGAAATTACAAGGTAATTAACATATACTCTGTGGTTCTGGAAAATCAAAAGCTAATAGAAAGCCAGGCGAGGTAGTTCAGGCCTTTGTGAGACTGAGGCCAGCCTGGGCTACAGGCAGACCCTGTCTCAAAAAGACAAAAAATTAATATAATGATCAGCTTATTATTATTTCCTCAATATCTGTCATTCTATTAGGTGAGTTCTTTTTCACCTTGGGTCTACAGTATATTGCATATCACCTGGAATATGACAGGTGCTAAGTACATATTTGCTCAGTTGCTAACTATTGGAGCATTAGTAAATCCAAGAAATATTGCTAACTATTGAGTTGTTAGTAAATCTGAGAAATATTGGATTATACGTATATTAGCATTGGTCTTCTTCTTCTTCTTCTTCTTCTTCTTCTTCTTCTTCTTCTTCTTCTTCTTCTTCTTTTGGAGGCAGAGACAGGTTGGACCTCTGTGAGTTCAAGGCCAGCCTGGTCTACATAATGGGTTCTGGGCCAGTTGGGGCTACAGGGAGACCCTGTCTCAAAAAGACCAAATCTATCTATCTATCTATCTATCTATCTATCTATCTATCTATCTATCTATCTATAGATATATATATATTATTTTTATTATTATTTTTTATGTGTATGAGTGTATTGCCTGCATGTATGTAAATGTACCTGTGTTGTGCAGTGCCTGTGGAGGTCAGAAGAGGGTGTCAGACCCCCTGGAACTGGAACTGGAGTTATGGATGGTTGTTAGCTGCCATGTGGGTGCTGGAAATCAAACCTGGGTCCTCTGTAAGATCAGCCAGTGCTTTTAACTGCTGAGCCATTTCTCCATCCCCTAAAGCCTAATTTTTAAAATAAAAGACTCCCCTTGAAAACTAAATGTCAGGAGGCAGAGGCAGGCAGATCTTTGTGAGTTCAAGGCCAGCCTGGTCTACAGAGTGAGTTCCAGGACAACTGGGGCTACAGGGAGACCCTGTCTCGAAAAGACCAAAAAAAAAAAAAAA
>VZQC01014031.1:2724743-2782658 GCA_009823505.1 Rhizomys pruinosus | reverse complement strand
AGAGAGAGAGAGAGAGAGAGAGAGAGAGAGAGAGAGAGAGAGAGAACAGAAGAACGTGAGGTTGGGAGGGAGAGTGGCGTGGGGAATCAGGGAGGGGGAGGGAACGATTGGAGGGGAGGGAATGCCAGGTGGATTTGACCCAACCATTATCTGGATACTTTAAATTAATGCTTATTTTAAAAAGACCTTGATTTGATTCTGTGTTCTGTGAAAGCTTGTGCTGTAGGAGTTCCTGACCAGAGGTTGTACTTCCTTTCCTGGAGCTGTGTGGGACTGACACACTCAACAGGCTGGCAAGGCTGGTAAGTGCATTATGCCGGCTCAGCTGGGTTCTTATGACTCTGTGGGCCTCTGGCAAAGGTGTGGTGGGAAGACAGAACACTGGATTTGTAGCTAGACGACTTAAGGTTAATTTCCAGCTCAATCACATACTATCTATGTGAGCTCAGAGAAGTTGCCTAACCCTCCTGAATCTTAGTTCCTTCATCTGAAAGAATGGGGTTATGTGATATCCACCCCATAGCAATGCTGAGTGATTAAATAAAACTATGCTTATAAAGCACTTGACATATGCTCAAAATATATCAGTTCCCTCATCTCTGAGTTGGCAATTTCCTCTCAGACTTAGATCAGGAATTATTTGGATCATTGATGATGATGTCTATTCATCTGGAACATAATCATGTAGAGAATTAAAAAAATGTATTTAAAACAAGTAGATACTTATTTTTATCTTTTATGCATTGGAAAATGATCTTTTCTCTTACTCAGGGATAGATGTGCTTGAAAAAAGAATTTATTTGGTCAAATTATATAGCTATAGATGTCCCATAGACACGACTGGAGAGCTTATATATTACCTGTGGTCTAGTTCAATGTGATTGAGGCCTGGTGGTGATGGAATAGTCTATTCCTAGTCTAATATTACTAGAGCCCCCAAATTACTTCATGGCCCTCAGCACTCTCTGAATCATGGTTTATAAACAACTCTTCATAGATATAGACATTTCCCCTGGGTACTTATCACCTGAAGCTGCTAAAAAGAACTTTAAAAAAATCTATTAACTCTAGCACCTGACTCACAAAGATGGAGGAAGGAGAGAAGATTCCACTTCAGTAGGGAAGAAGAGAGCCCATTTCCAGAGAGCATGACAAAGGAAAGTCAGCTATTGAAGAAAGGCCTTGTTAAAGAGCAAGGACCAAAAGATGCAATCAAGGAAGTGAAGCGAAAACCCACAGAATGGGAGGAAACCTTCACCACTGATACATCTGACAGAGCATTAACATCCAGAATATATAGACTACTTAAAAATCAAAGAAGAGGGGCTGGAGAGATAGCCTAGCGGTTAAGAGCACCGACTGCTCTTACAGAGGACCCGGGTTCGATCCCCAGCACCCACATGGCGGCTAAAAACCGTCTGTAACTCCAATTCCAGGAGAACTCCAGTTCCAGGGGAATCCGAGACCCTCTTCTGACCTCTGTGGCACTGCACGACACGGGTGCACAAACCTACATGCAGACAGTACATTCATACACATTCAAAAATAAATAAAATTAAAATAAAAAAAAAATCAAAGAAGAAAACAAATGACCTACTCAAAAGATGGAGTAAAGAGCTGAACAGAGACTTCAATAAGGTAGTAAAGATGGCTGAGAAACATATTTTAAAATGTTCAGCATTGGGGCTGGAGAGATGGCCTAGCGGTTAAGAGCGCTGACTGCTCTTGCAGAGGACCTGGGTTTGATCCCCAGCACCCACATGGTGGCTGAGAACCATCTTTAACTCCAGTTCCTGGGGAATCTGACCCGCTCTTCTGACCTCTGAGGCACTGCACGACAAGGTTGCACAAACCTACATGCAGACAATACATTCATTCACATAAAAAATAAATTAAAAAATTTTAAAAAGTTCAATATTGCTAATAATTAAGGAAATGCAAATTAAATCCACTCTAAGTTATCATCTCACTCCAATAAGACTGGGCAAGATCAAGAAAACAAGACACCAAATGCTGGAGAGGGGAAGGCCAAACACTCATCCACTGCTGGTGGGAATGTAAACTGGTACAACCACTATGGAAAAGCAGTGTGGAGACTCCTTAAAAGACTCAAAATGAGTCTGCCACCTGACCTAGTCATACCCCTCCTGGGTATATACCCACAAGACTCATCCTACCACAAAGATACATGCACATCTATTTTTATTGCATCTTTCTTCACAATAGCAAAGAGCTGGAAGCAGCCCAAGTGTATCTCAACTGACGAATGGATAGAGAAAATGTGGTACATCTACACAATGGAGTTCTATGTAGTGGTAAAGAAAGATGACATCATGAACTTTGCAGGTAAATGGATGGAACTTGAAACCACTATGCTAAGTAACACAGTCCTAGAAAAAAAAAGGCGAATGGTTTCCCTCACATGTAGATGCTGACACCAAATCCCCAGTTGGCAGGCAAACTGAGCAACTTTATTATTCTATTTCTTTGTATCTGAAAGAAACTGTGCTGTTATAATGTGAATCTCTTAATGGGCTCTAGAATCCACCTACCACTTATAGTCAGATATTGTAATTACCATATAAGGGTGGAAGATATGTATTCATATTCTAGAGTAATATAAAATTAAAGGGAAAAAAGTGAACCCCAAAATATATTTTGGAATTAACATACAGTTTATTTCCAAAGGTCATAATTTTGATACATATGTGTTGTTTAAACAGGCATAATTTGGAATAATACAAAGGGAAGGGAACAACAACAACGTAAGGACTAGGTCAAAGAACTGACTGATACAGTTAAATTCTGCTCAAAACAACAAGCCTCTTGGAAACACTGAAAGATACAAGACATGTATGGCAGAATGCATAAACTGAGGTGGGGGGGCAGGGAAAGGGGAATGTATCCAAATTAGACTGAAAAATGATGTATGAAATATACAAAATGTCACTAAAAATAACATAATTAAAAAAAAAAGAGCAAGGACTAGCTATCTCCTGGCTTTGTGGCACTGCCTGAAGATTCTGCCTGGCTGCTACTTCTCAGATCTGCTTGGATACAGTTTAGTATTCGAGCCGATAACAAGAAGTACCGATTTTCACATAGAAATTCTTTGTATAAAGCAATTTTCATTTAATTTATATAACTTTAAGTATTTTGTTATTTTTATTTTATATGTATGAGTGTATGGCCTGCATGTGTGTGAGTGCACATGCAGTGCCAAATAAGGTCTGAAGAGAAGGCCAGATCCCCTGGAACTGGAGTTACAGATGGTTGTTAGTGCCATGTGGGTGCTGGGAATTGAACCCAGGTCCTCTTGCAAGACCAGTCATAATCACTTACCCCCCTGCCGATGGTCTCTCCGGCCGGCCCACATTATTATATCTCTCATCTAATATATCTATCGAAACCATCTAATTATATTTTAGTAAATATCCATACTAAGAGGAAGGAAAGAAGGTAATTTTCCCATACTCCAAAATACATTTATATATATATTAAAAAAAATATATATATATGTATATTTAGTCTTTTTGAGACAGGTCTCCCTCTAGCCCCAGCTAGATGGCCTGGAACTCACTGTAGACCAGGGTGGCCTGGAACTCACAGAGAGCCGCCTGCCTCTGCCTCCTGAGTGCTAGGATTAAAGGCGGGTGTGCGTCTAGTTTAAAGGAGGTTCCTAGCTGCCATGTGGGTGGTGGAAATCAAACACTGGTCCTCTGCAAGAGCAGTCAGTGCTCTTAACCACTGAGCCATCTCTCCAGCCCAATATATATTTTTAAATGTAGGAAGTAAACAATTTTTCAATTATTGGCTCACAGTAAAGTAGATTTCTCACCTTTAATCCAGGTGAAAGAGCATTGAACTGCTATCTAGTATTCCATTTTCTCTTCCTTAAGCAGGAACAAAAAGTCTTTTCAACAATTCAGCAGTTGCATTCATTAGTTCCTCACATTGATTACCTACTGGATACCAGGCTGAATTAACCAGGTAGTTACCCTACTAGAACTCATTATCCAGTTACAAGTGATAATGGTAGAGGGGTGGAAACCTAGATTTAGAACAAGGTATTGGTTATACGATAAAATAATAAAGTATGTAGAAAATTAGGTAATTCAAAAGCTAGAAAGGTCAACTCCTCAAAACCTTCCAAAAGTGCTTCTATAAAAGAAGTAAAATTTTGCCTTGATCTCAAAATCATGAGAATTTGCCAGTCCTGCAAAAGATAGCACAAAAAAGAGTATATCTGGTGGAAATTTTATAAGAGCCAAGGAGGTAGATGAATGTCCGGACAAAGCTGTCTGGACACCACAGCTTAGTTCCACATAATGAACCCACAGCGCTTGTGACAGCATGCACAAGACATGTGCAAACCCAGTCCAGCCAGAATGGATGGGGGAGTGGGCAGAAAGTCCAAGCCCTACTTGAAGATCTGTTAGGAGACCCATGAATGCTGGGAGAGGGACAGTCAGTTCTCCCTACTGCTGTGACACCTGGTAGAGTGAACAGACTTGAAGAGATAGACCAATACTCAAGAGTATTGGGAAAGAGATTAAATTTGATAGACCTTTTTTAAAATTTTTATTTATTTTTTTATGTGTTTGAATGTACTGTCTGTATGCAGGTTTGTGCACCCGTGTCATGCAATGCCGCAGAGGTCAGAAAAGGGTGTCGGATTCCCCTTGAACTGGAGTTAAAATGGGTTCTGGGGATCGAACCCAGTTCCTCTGCAAGAGCAGTCAGTGCTCTTAACCGCTAGGCCATCTCTCCAGCCCCTTGATAGACCTTTTAAAAAAAGATAATAATAATACAGGCTATGAAGTTGGAGGTGGAGGAGTGAGTGTTGGTAGGTGGTGGGCTGGTGTCCCACTATGATCAAAATGCATTGAATTCTTTTTTTTTTTGGTCTTTTTGAGACAGGCTGGGACTTCCTATAGCCCTATCTGTCCTGGAACTCACTATGTAGACCAGGCTGGCCTTGAACTCACAGAGATCCTCCTGCTTCTGCCTTCTGAGTGCTAGGATTAAAGGCGTGCACCACCATGCCCAGCTTAAAGACATTCTTAGCCACCATGTGGGTGCTGGGAATTGAACCCAAGTCCTCTGCAAGAGCAGTTGGTGCTCTTAACCACTGAGCCATCTCTCCAACCCATCATTGTATAACATTCTTGAGTCAATTTTAAAAAAGTATGTCTGGAGCTAGGTGTGGTGGTGCACCCCTTTAATCCCAGCACTCTGGAGGCAGAGGCAGGTGGATCTCTGTGAGTTCAAGGCCAGCTTGATCTACATAGTGAGTTCCAGGCCAGCTGGGGCTACAGGGAGACCCTGTCTAAAAAGATGAAAAAATTAAAAAAACTATGTCTGAGAAACAGTCTGCAGATCCACATGGGCTGGATAAGCAGTTAGCGTGGGAAAGGAATAGGAGATGAGAAACAAGAAACAAGTGAGCACTCCATAATTAACAAGGGTGATGAGGCAAGGATGGGCTGGAGAAGAAAGGCTAGGGAATAATAGACGAAAGGTGTTGAATTATGTAAATAAGCATGTCAAGAAGTGTTGGTAAGTTATTATAAATCTCTTTAAAATCTAAAGTACCATGTAAAACAATAAAGTATTATTTGCCCTAGCTTTGAGCCTATTGTGATAGCCCATCTCCAGTTGAAAAAACACTTCCTGTGGCCACACTAAGTCTACAATAGGTATGTGCTGCCCACCATAAAGGCCTCTTGTGACTTCCCAGAATTTATTATGAAAGCTATTTATAGGACGAGTTCTTTTTAGTCTCTTTAAACATCATAAAATAAACTCAGTCCACTTTGTTCCCTTTAAGTATCCTAGAGAGTCTATTAACTTTGCTTCTAGTACCAAAGATGAGGTCAATACAGCTTTTGTAGAATCAGGGAAATGGTGAGATTTAAGCATGAGCCTTGAAAAAATACTTTTTATTTGATAGACTTTTCACTTAGAAGAATGAATTGATGATTCACCCAGAGCACCTTTGACATTCCTGGCTTGCAATGGAATGTAGTGTGTTTCTTTTAACTTTCAACTTTAGGAACTTTTGATTAGATATATAAATGTTTGTAAATACACACTTTTGGATTCAAGAAAGATTTACCTTGTTGATGAAATACCCATGGTAAATCCATCAATGAGACAGCTGAGGAAATCATTTCTGGAAGAATTTTTACTGTTCTACAGTGTTCCTCAGGCAGGAAGTCACAGGAAACAATGCATTGTGGTGCATATTTCCCTGCAGGATTTGGTGTGTCATTCATTGTGTTAAATTTTCCTTGCCAGCTGCCTGGCAGCAAAAAAAAGTTCACATTTTTGTACTTGCCTTTCCCTTCAGTATAATTTGGTGAAGTGAGTTCCACAGACACAGAAAGTGTCTTTTTATTTTCTTAAGCCACTTTTTCCCCCACTGAGAGAGAAATTTGATTAAAAAGGAAAAAGCTAAGTAGCCAAAATTATTTTGACATATGAAATAGTCATGATTGCAATATGAAATAGTCATTAGGTGACTTTAATAATCCTATAGGATAAATGCTTCCCATGGAATAAAAAATGAAGTCTGTTAAAACTTCACATCTCTTCAAGATGCAATAAGTTCAGAACCTGGAATGAAAACCACCTTTTTCAGAGAGACCTTTACTTTTCTTAAGTGTAATTTTATTTTTTACTCTAAAATTTATGTCTACTCTTCCTTCTCTGTGATCTTTGTTTATTTGAGAGTGAAATATTTTCCTTACTCTTAAAACACTTTCTGGTCAGAACTGGTATTCTCACATTTAACAACTATTTTTTTTAACACTTATGTAAGTGTTATTTTTTTTTCCCCAGTGCTGTGTATACATCAGAGGTCAGCTGGGGACTTTTAACAAAGTACCAGTGCACAGACCCCATCCCCAGAACTTGATCAATACCCAGGTAGGTCTGAGTGTTCACATTGTGTGAAACCTCCCAGGCTGACTCTAATGGTCAGTAGAGCTGTGGCCACTATCTCTACTATCCTTTGCAAATATACACCAGGTTCCTTTCAGCTTGCCAGACCTGGCTTCCTAATTGCCCACTTAAAAGATTTCCCTTGGGGTAACTGTCAGTCAAGATCTATGTTCTTTAGTGAGGGCTGAGACAATCTACTAGAGTGTAGGGAATATAAAAGAATTTCTCTCTCTTTCCACCTTGGTACAGGGAGTTAAACTGATGGTTTTGATGCGATAAGCACATGTGCTTTATCACCGAGCTATACTCTCATTCCCTTTTCCTTTTCAAAAATCTCACTTCCAATGATATCTATTTTTCATATTGTCACTTCATTTTTTGTCTTTTTGTCTTTTTGAGATAGGATCTCTCTGTAGCCCCAGCTGTCCTGGAACTCACTATGTAGACCAGGCTGGCCTTGAACTCACAGAGATCCGCCTGCCTCTGCCTCCAGAGTGCTGGGATTAAAGGCGTGTGCCACCACGCCTGGCTGTCACTTCTTTTTTGAAAAGAAATTTTTTAATTCTTTAAAAATTTCATAGACTGTATTTTGATCATGTTCACTTCCTTTCCCTTGGCTCCTCCCACATCAACTTTACCTCTCTAGCCGAAAAATTTTGTGTCCTCTATTTTTTTTAAATTCATCAAAACCAATCTGTGTTGCCCAAATACTCTTGGATATGGGGCAATTCCCTGGAGTGTGGTCTACCTACAAGGGGTCATACCCTTACAGAAAACTGACTTTTCCTCTCCCAGTAGCTAGTATTATCTGGCAATAGCTCCTCCCCACTCCATGCTGGGATTTTGCCTGGCTTGAGCTTCAGCTGGTCTTGTACATACATGCTGACACAACTGGTGTGTGTGACTTCATATATGCAACTGCCCTGTTGGGTTCAGAAACACTATTTAATTGTAGTTGTCCACTGCCTCTGCCTCTTGCAATCTTTCCACCCTCTTTTATGACAGTTCCTGAGCCTTTTAGGAAGGGAATGATATAGATATCCCATTTAGGGGTCTCTTATTCTCTCCTTGTTGACCAGTTGTGGGTCTCTGTGTTAATCACCGTCTACTGCAAGAAGCTTCTCTGACGAGGTTTGAGAGATGCACTCATCTAAGGTGATAAGTCATGAGTCCACTTAGCAGGTTCTCCCTCAGCATCTATGACCTATCTAGCCATATGTTTTTAGCCCTGATAATACAGTCAGATATGGGTTCTAGCTTATGGAGCTGACCTTGAGTCCAATCAGAAAGTATATTGTTACTCCTGTAACATCTGTGCCACTATTTACTAGTCAGCATATCTTGCCGTGCCAGTTGTTACTGTAGTTTGTAGGATTCACAGCTGTGATAGTTGATGGTTACTCTTGTTTTTTTTTTGAGACAGGGTCTCCCGTTAGTCCCAGCTGGCCTGGAGCTTGCTATGTAGACCAGGCTGGCCTTGAACTCAGAGATCCTCCTGCCTCTACCTCTTGAGTGCTGGGATTAAAGACATGAACCACCACACTGGCCTAAGAACCATGTGGATGCTGGGACTCAAACCCGGGTCCTCTACAAGAGCAGTCAGAGCTCTCAACCACTGAGCCACCTCTCCAGCCCCTTGGTGGTTACTCTTTTCCTCTGATAGTGTGTATCACACTTACCAGCACTATGAGAGCTGGCTAGTGCTAGACTGATTTCTTCATGTTCTGTGACTCAAATATTCAGTGTCTTCAGTGTTATTACCATCAAGTCCTTACCATCAAGTTCTGGAGGATAACCAAGAGCAATGGCAATTGCCCATAATGTTTGGGGGTTTATAGGGACCCACTGGCTAAAATTCAAAAGAAGAGCCCCATTTCTGGTACTGGGATTTTATCTGCTAACCTGTGGTGTTTAGTTAGGGGCATTGTCTCTACATTATAGGGTAATTCCATTAAAACTCTTTTTTAGCTGGGCATGGTGGCCCACGCCTTTAATCCTAGCACTTGGGAGGCAGAGGCATGTGGATGTTTGTGAGTTCAAGGCCAGCCTGGTCTACAGAGTGAGTTCCAGGACAGCTGGGGCTACAGGGAGACCCTGTCTCAAAAAGACCAAAAAAACCCCCAAAACTTTTTTATATATGTATATGTGTATGTATATATTTTAGGAGGTTTCTATGGTAGTAGATTTCCATATGACTCTTTCTAAAGGCCTTTAGCATTAGCTATCCCTCTCCACACTCCCTGCTCTGCCCTTCCCTCCCATCCCCATCCCATTTAACTCTTCCTGTTCCATTATTCCCCTCATATCACTGTGCTCCATCTCTCCTCCCTTCAAAGTCCCTGCTCCATGGCCCCTTACCAGTTTCCTGACCTCTATGGATTTTCCAAACAAAACACACATATCTAAAGATTCAAAGCTACCATCAACATATGAGAGAAAACATGCGATATTTGTTTTTCTGGGTCTGGATTACCTCACTCAGGATGCTTGTTTCCAGCTCCATCCATTTACCTGTGGGTTTCACAACTTTGTCTTTTTTAATAGCTAAATAACATTCCATTGTGTAAATGTACCACATTTTCATTATTCACTTATCAGTTGATGCACATCTAGGTTATTTCCATATCTTGGCTATGAGCAGCAATGAACATGCATGAGCAAGTATCTCTGTAATAGAAGATACAGTCTTTTGGGTATATGCCCAAGAGTAATACAGTTAGATCACATGGTAGATTATTTCTAGCTTTTTTGGGAACCTGTGTACTGATTTCCACAGTGGCTGTATCAGTTTGTACTCCCATTAGTAGTGAATAAATGTCCCCTTTTCCCACATCATTTTTTTTTTTTAATATTAGTCATTCTGACTGGGGTAAGATGAAATCTCATAGTAGTTTTTATTTGCATTTCCCTAATGGCTAAGGATGTTGAACATTAAAAAAATACTTTGGGGCTGGTGAGATGGCCTAGCGTTTAAGAGCGCCGACTGCTCTTGCAGGGACCCGGGTTCAGCCCAGCACCCAAATGGCGGCTGAGAACCATCTGTAACTCCAATTCCAGGAGAACTCCAGTTCCAGGGTAATCCGACACCCTCCTCTGACCTCCGTGGCATTGTACGACACGGGTGCACAAACCTACATGCAGTACATTCATACACATAAAAAAAAGTTCTATAAAAAATACTTTGTAGCCATTTGTGTTTTATATTTTGAGAACCCAGGATATCTAAAACAATCCCAAACAATAAAAGCCCTGCTGGAGGTGTTAACCATCCTTGGTTTTGAGTTATGCTACAGAGCTATAACAATGAAAACAGCATTAAAACAGATACATTTATCAATGGAATAGAATTGAGGATCTGGACATAATCCTACACACCTACACCAAACTGATTTTTTAGATAGAGACCAGAAATATAATTTGGAGAAAAGATAGGATCTTCAACAAATGGTGCTGGTTAAACTGGATAGCTCTATGAAGAAGAATGAAACTGAATCCTTAGCTCTGGCTCCTCACAAGACTCAACCACAAATGAATCTTTAGACCTTATAGAAGAGAAAGTAGGGGAAACACTTGAACTTATAGACACAGGGAAGGGCTCTCTGAATAAGACCTCAGTAGTGCAGGCATTATTTGACAAATGGAGCCTTATGAAACTAAAACACTCTGTACAGCAAAGGACAGCATCATGGGAGCCTACGGAATGGGAAATAATCATTACCAGCTATACATATACAGAGAATTAGTATACAGAATATACAAAGAACTAAAAAATACCAAGAAAAATATCATAATTAAAAATCAGGGCAAGAAAGAAAACAGAGACACCTATTTTTTTTTAAAGCATGGTTATAATTGGTGCAATCTCTTAGTACAAGAGATTTGAGGTTTGGGGACAGAACAGAGATCTTTCCCATTATACAAGTCCCCAAATTCTCTGCTTTCAATGAAAGTATGTCAAACATTGGCTATTTGACCTGTACTGATTACTGTAGGTTTATCTAGAGGCAAGTGTGAAATCTTCTCAGATGCTTGTCCTACACTGCACAGCTGTACTCCATATCATAGAATACAGTCTTGTGACTGTATTAACTATAGTCGCCATAGTTAACCATAGAATACAGTCTCTCTGACTGGTTCTATGTCCTTCCCAGGGCCTCTGATAAAATTTTGTCTCCTGGTCTGTTATGGCTTGGTTCCCATTGCTGTAGTGAAACGCTGACCAAGTGTAAGTTGGGGGAGGAAAGGGTTTATTTCATCTCACTCTTCCAAGTGACAGTCTGTCATTGAGGGAAGGCAGGGCAGGAACTTGAGCAGGGCAGGAACCTGGAGGCAGGCGCTGAAGCAGCTGAAGCACAGCCGGTGGAGGTGCGCTGCCTACTGGCTTGCTCCTCTGGCCTGTGCTCAGCCTGCTTTCTTATAAAAGCCAGGACAACCTTCCCAGCAGTGGTGCCATCCACAGTGGTCTGGGCCTCCCATATCACCCAATAATAACAATAATAATAATAATAATAATAATAACCCTGCCTCACAGCATGCCCACAGGGCAAACCAATAAAGGAACTTCCCACCTGAGGTTTTTTCTTCTTTACTCTGTCAAGTTGACAACTGAAGCTCTCTACCATGTGGTCCTTTCTCTTAGTAAAATTTCATTTATTCTTTATGCTTGTGTGTAACTGTGGATCACATTATGTCTTGTATTCTTTATGTTGTGTGTAACTGTGATCACATATGTCTTGTATTCTTTATGTGTGTGTAACTGTGTCACAATGTCTTGTATTCTTTATGATGTGTGTAACTGTGATCACACACTATGTCTTGTATTCTTTATGGTGTGTAACTGTGGTCACACACTATGTCTTGTATTCTTTATGGTGTGTGTAACTGTGATCACACACTATGTCTTGTATTCTTTATGGTGTGTGTTACTGTGGTCACACACTATGTCTTGTATTCTTTATGGAGTGTGTAACTGTGGTCACACACTATGTCTTGTATTCTTTATGCTGTGTGTAACTGTGGTCACACACTGTCTTGTATTCTTTATTGTGTGTGTAACTGTGATCACACACTATGTCTTGTATTCTTTATGGAGTGTGTAACTGAGGTCACACACTGTCTTGTATTCTTTATGCTGTGTGTAACTGTGGTCACACACTATGTCTTGTATTCTTTATGGAGTGTGTAACTGAGGTCACATACTATGTCTTGTATTCTTTATGGTGTGTGTAACTGTGATCACACTATGTCTTGTATTCTTTATGGTGTTACTGTGGGCACACACTATGTCTTGTATTTTTTATGGAGTGTGTAACTGTGATCACACACTATGTCTTGTATTCTTTATGGAGTGTGTAACTGAGGTCACATACTATGTCTTGTATTCTTTATGGAGTGTGGAACTGTGATCACACTATGTCTTGTATTCTTTATGGTGTTTCTGTGGTCACACACTGTCTTGTATTCTTTATGGTGTGTGTAACTGTGATCACATACTATGTCTTGTATTCTTTATGGAGTGTGTAACTGAGGTCACACACTGTCTTGTATTCTTTATGCTGTGTGTAACTGTGGTCACACACTATGTCTTGTATTCTTTATGGAGTGTGTAACTGAGGTCACATACTATGTCTTGTATTCTTTATGGTGTGTGTAACTGTGATCACACTATGTCTTGTATTCTTTATGGTGTTACTGTGATCACACACTATGTCTTGTATTCTTTATGGAGTGTGTAACTGAGGTCACATACTATGTCTTATATTCTTTATGGTGTGTGTAACTGTGGTCACACACTGTCTTGTATTCTTTATGGTGTTACTGTGGGCACACACTATGTCTTGTATTCTTTATGGAGTGTGGAACTGTGATCAGACTATGTCTTGTATTCTTTATGGTATGTGTTACTGTGGGCACACACTATGTCTTGTATCCTTTATGGTGTGTGTAACTGTGATCACATACTATGTCTTGTATTCTTTATGGAGTGTGTAACTGAAGTCACATACTATGTCTTCTTTTTCCAGCCTCTTGCATTCAGCATAAGACATTTGAGATTTGCCCATATTTTTGCATGTATCAAAAGGGCTGATTGTGTTATACTCAGATGTGATATTCCAATGTGTGGGTGTGCCATATATGTAATCCACATCTGAAGTGCTTGTGAAAAGATGGGAATCATGTGATTATTGTGTCTGCCCTGCAGAAAGTCACTACTCACTCTTAATCTTTACTGATCATCAAGCACCACACTCAATCATCTTAAACTGCCAGTGTTGAGAAATCGGTTACCCACAGAACAGCAAACTGCTAACACATTACCCTGCAAGAGGGAAAACGTACATATTCTAAACAGAAAGGAAAGGATAAAAGAAGGAAGCTTGATATATACAGACAAAGGCCAGAAAAAAGTGGGGGGGGGGAAACAGGTGAAATACATAGGTCTTCCTTCTATTAAGTTTCCTGAATTACATTTAATGGTTGAAACAAAAACTTAAAAATTACTCCCAAATTACAACTTGACTCTAATATATTTAAAGAATATATTTTAGGGGCTGGAGAAATGGCCTAGCGGTTAAGAACTCTGACTGCTCTTTGCAGAGGACCTGGGTTCGATCCCCAGCACCCACATGGAGGCTGAAAACCATCTTTAACTCCAGTTCCAAGGGAATCCAACACTCTCTTCTGACCTCCACAGCATTGCATGACACAGGTGCACCAACCTATATGCAGACAGTACATTCATACACATACAAAAATGCTAATAAAACTAAAAAAGAATACATTCTAGACAATTATATTAAAAAATGTTATGCTAACAGGGTGTGTTGCTGCATGCACTTAATCCCAATAGTTGGAAGGCAGAGAGAGACAGATCACTGTGAGACCAAGGCCAACCTGGTCTATATATCAAGTTCTAGGCTAGGTGGGCTCAGGGAGACTGACTCCAAAAAAAAAAAGTTATGTTGGTATATAAAACTTAAGAGCAACATTAAGCCAAGTGTGGTGGGCACACACTTTAATCCTAGCAATCGGGAGGCAAGAGCAGGCAGATCTTGTGAGTTCAAGGCCAACCTGGTCTACAGAGTGAGTTCCAGGACAGCTGGGGCTACAGGGAGACCCTGTCTCAAAGACAAAAAAAAAAAAAAAAAAAAAGAGCAACTATTAAAACAAAATCTATACAAACAGGAGCATTCAATGAAGCACAAGAAAAAACAGTGGAATTTTTTTTTAAACAGTGGAATTTTAACAAATTCTGCGCAACCTTTAGGAAGGCAGGAAAAAAAAAAAGATCAGACAGAAAACAAAAATCAAATGTCAAGCATAAGATCAAATATTTTAATAATTACATTAAATATAAGTGCTATAAACAGCAATTAAAAGATAGGTAGGCAGGCAGAGTAGAATAATAAACTATGACCCAACTGCAAGCTGTCTATAAGAAACTCTCTCGGGAGGCAGAGGCAGGCGGATCTTTGTGAGTTCAAGGCCAGCCTGGTCTACAGAGTGAGTTCCAGGACAGCTGAGGCTACAGGGAGACCCTGTCTCGAAAAGACCAAAAAAAAAAGAAACTCTCATAACAGCTTAATGATACTATCACATTGACAGTGAAAGCTGAAAAAAAAGATTTATCAAAAGCTAGTCAATAGCAGTAGACTTCAGAACAAAAATAACACATCAGAGACTAAGAGAAACTTAACAAAAAAGCCAATTCACCAAATATATATATATAATATATACACATATACATATATACACGTGTATACACATACATACACATATACACATACATACACATATACATATGCATGCATACATATATCTCTATACAATCCTAAATGTATTTCATCAGATAAAAGGGCTACCATCCACATAAAGCAAAAAGCAATAGAATTTACAAAAGAAACAGACAAATCCCCAATTACAGTTGTGGACATCAACACCCATTTCTCAGGCACAGAAAGACAAATTAGCCAGGCCTGGGAGTATAGGCTTGTATAACCTAAACACTAGGTGTTCAGGTCATCCTTGCCTACAAAGTAAGTTGAAGCCAGACTGGACTATGTGAGCCCTGTGTCAAAAACACAAAAAGTAAAATAAAACAAAAACACCCCCACACATACACATACACCTTCACAGAAATCTTAATCTTCTAAATTAGAAACAGGTGATGATTTGCAAATTCCATGACTGCCTATTGTCTATTTCATGGAATCTATACACACACACACACATGCACACACACATGCACGCACACGCACACACATGTGCACACACATGCAAATTTCCAGAACTAGTGAGTCCAGCAAGGGCACAGGAGACAGTATTAATTTTTAAAAGCTATTCCTATGTATTAGTAATAAACACAGAAAACTGAAATATAAAATACAATGATATTACAATCAGCAAGAAAACATGAGTAGGTATAACTCTAATAACACATTATAGGATTTTATGTGAAAATACACAATGGTACTTAAAGAAACAAAAGAAGATTTAACTAAACAGAGATCTATGTTCATAGACAGGTCAAAAAGGGATCCAGAGCAGCCCCACCAGAGGGCAGCTGCCCAACTTGACAAGGCTGCTATAAAGTCAACCTTTTCAATAAATGGCACTGGAAAATCTGATAGTCATTAGTAAAAACACAAAGTCTACCTTGGCCTCAGTCTAATGTACTATACAAACAGTTACCTGCAGAGGGACCATGGCTTATATATAAACCATACAAGGATAAAACTTCAGGAAAAAAAATACATGAAACAAAGTTTTCAAGGTCCAGAAGTAGGTAAAAGGCTGATGTGACAACAAGGGCTCAGAGACAGTGCACCAAAGAGGACAGACAGCTATCAGATGAGCACACAGAAAGCTGACCAGCATCACCCCAAATCAAGAAAATGCAAGGGAAGTCCACGTGGTGGTTTGAATGAGCAATGTCCCCACAGGCTCCAAGTGTTTGAACACTTCTTGGCCCCAGTTGGTGGTGCTACTCTGGGAGGTTTTAGGAGGTGCCGCCTTGCTGGAGGAAGCACATCACTGGGGCAGGCTTGAGAGCATAGAGCCTCCCACTTCCAGTATCTGTCTGTGTCTGTGTCTTTCTCATCTCTCTCTCTCTCTGTCTCTCTCTGTGGCTCTCTCGCTCTCGCTCTCACTCTCTTTCTTCCTCTCTGCTTCCTGTGAGTACTTGAAGAGCTGAGCACTCGGCACTCTGCTCTGACTGCCTCCTGCCATGCTTCCCACATGAGGGACTCTAACTCTTCTGCAACTGTAAGCTCAATAAACTCTTCCTTCTACAAATTTCCTTGGTCGTGGTGTTTTGTCACAGCAACAGAAAATTAACTGATATAGCCTGAAAGGAGACACTGTCACGTACCTCTCAGAATGGGAAAGAAATGGCAGCTAAGAACCGTCCTTCAGCCAGGCATGGTGGTGCACGCCTTTAATCCCAGAGCTCGGGAGGGGAGGCAGAGGCAGGTGGAGCTCTCTGAGTTCAAGGCAAGCCTGGTCTACAGAGTGAGTTCCAGGCCAGCTGGGGATATAGGGAGACCCTGTCGGAAAAAAAAAAATAGCCAGGCATGGTGGCGCACGCCTGTAATCCTAGCTTTTGGGAGGCAGAGGCAAGCAGATCTCTGTGAGTTCAAGGCCAGCCTGGTCTACATAACAAGTTCCAGGACAGCCAGAGCTACAGGGAGACCCTGTCTCAAAAAGACCAAAAAAAAAAAAAAAAAGCAGAGGTAACATTAAAAGCTGCTGAGGATGGCGAAGCTGCTCACTCACCCCTGGCTAGCAGAGATGTGAGACAGTACAGGCACTCCAGAAACAGCTTGGCTGTTTCTCCCCCACCAAAAATAAATAAATAAAATAAAGAGCCACAGTGGCACATACTTGTAACCACAGCAGTCAGGAGGCAGACACAGAACCATCATGAGTCAGCCTGAATTATGTATTAGAGGGTAGGTATGCTTCCCAGCTGCAAAGGTGAATAAAATAAAATACTGAAAAGAAAAATTTGAAGCTCACCTTGTTCTCCTGAGCATTAATCCTTAAAGGAAGGCTTATGTGTACATGAAAACCTTTCAATGGACATTTCTAGCAGTTTTATTTGCAATGATCAAATTGGAAATGACCGCTGTCTGTCAAAGGGTTAGTGTGCACACCGTCACACAATCATGCCATGGAAATTGCTTCAGAAGACAAAAAAAAAATTCAACTAACTAATACAATCACACAGATGAATCTGCAGAACAACTATGCTGCATTAAAAAGTCAATCCCCCCAATAAAAATAAAAATAAAAAAGTCAACCCCCAAACGTCACAAACCATATGACTCCATGGGGTATTCTCAAAATGACAGAAATGGAGGTGGATAAGAGCTTGGTGACTGTAACATGTGAGGACACATGCATGAGGGGGCACAGGCATGGTCAGAAGAACCTGGGGATCCTCGAGGTGCAGCAACTACACTTCTCCTTAGTGGTCTCCAGGTTCACATACCAAGGCATTGCCTCTGGGAGATACAGTTAAAGTATGCCAATACCTCTGCAGACTTCTACAACTGGGTACAAATCTCCACTGAGCCTGAAGTAAAACAGTTTAATTTTGACAAAGTCAGCCTCATCCTACATTCAAATCCCAGGCCTGGTTTTATGTTCCCAAAGCTAGTTGCTAGGATTTACAACATTTCTCTGTTTTATAATCCACTGGTGTTTTGTGTTGGTGAGTGTCACTGGAAATTTAAACCACTTTAATGCTGCAGACCCTCAAAGCAATAAAACTGTCTGGACCACCTGCAGCATGGTAGAAATCACTTTGGAGCTCAGAGTGTTGTAAACAGACACAGGTCACCTCATTTATACCAGCAATGCCCTTGGGACTTCAAGTCTCCCTTGCAAAGCAAGTGAACTTGCATAGCATTCAACAGGACCCAACAAATAATGGTAATGCTGGCTTATTGGTATCTCAGTTATCTTTAAACTTAGGTCCTCGGCAAAAGTTCCTAGCACCTACACTGGACAGCTCTTGCCATGTGTAACTCAGTTCCAGGAGATGCATGCCCTCTCTCTGACCTCACAGGGGCAATACAGAACAGCATGCACATACCCATATAGACACACCACACACACACAACACACCACACACACACACACTCTTTTAAACATAAAACTTTCAGATATCTCCCCAGTACTATTGAAGCAAGGCAGGTAGTAGGTAGGAGCTGGGTGCTTAGCAAGGCTGATTGTTGTGTACTTAATCTAGTTAATCCGATAATCTAGTTGTCTTTGGCTTAATTGGTATTTGTGGCTGTGGGGGCGGACTTATCCTCCCAGCTGGTATAAAAGGTAGGGTTGGGCTCTGAGCACAGGGACCACTTAGGGGCGGTTAGGGTTAGGGTTAGGGTTAGGCACCTGGGTTCATATGGGAAGGACACTGGTGTGAGCCTCGTCAGCATTAACGGCAGCCTTCCTGATTCACTGTACCACTTAAAACCTGAAACCAGAGACGCCATAACGCGCCAGGCCAGGGACACGACGAAGGGACAACATGGGAAAGGCACAGGATACTCCCACACCAGGCCCTACCAAACCTGGAGGAGATAGCCACAATGGGATCCCCTTGGAGGAGACCCAAGGAACAGAGCTTAGACGAATAATTGCAGACATACGCAGAGAAATTAAAGAAAATAAAAGAAAAGTCCAGGGAACGAAAGAGAGAGAATAAAACTCAAAAAGGACCTAGAGGGTACAAAGACAACTTCGGAAAGAACTAAGGAACAGAATGACAAATTCCATAAAGAACTAGAGGAGAAAAAACAAACTCCGAAGAAGTTAGAAACACTGAAAAAGGAAGCCCAACCAAAGGAAGATGAAGGAGCACCAGGAAGAGATTGAAAAGCACAAAGAAGAGATTGAGAAGCTCAAAAGGAAATGGAGGTACTAATGAAAACACAGGAGGAAACAAAAAAGGAATTAGAACACTCAGTCAATCAAGAAGAAAAGAAAAGGAAAAAAGCCTCAGAGTAGAAGGGAGGAAGCAGAACAAAGAATATCAGACTGGAAGATAACACAGAGCAATTAAAAAGCTCAAATTAAAGGAGTATGAAAAGTTTAAAAATACCAAAAGTGGAACACCAGGAAAATATGGGACCTATGAAAAGACCAAACCGCCGCATCATAGGAAGAAGGAAGGATAAGAATCTCAAGAATAGTATTGATCAGATCTTCAACAGAATAATAGATGAAAATTTCCCAAACTAAAATAGACAAGCCCATACAATACAAGAGCACATAGAACCCCAAATAGACAGATCAGAAAAGAAACACCCCACGCCATACCATAGTTTTAAAATGCTAGATCCCAAAACAAAGACAAATTCTGAGGGCCAACAAAGAAAAACAAGTCAACATACAAAGGAAACCCATCAGAATTACAACTGACTTCTTGCATCAAACCATGAAGCAAGAAGAACAATGGGGCAAAGCAATTCCCTGGGTAAGGGACTATGGAGGCAAACCAGAATACTTTGTTTACCCAGCAAAATGTCGACTATACTTGAAGGAGAGAGAAAGAATCTCCATGACATAAACAAGATGATGGAATCCATGGTCTGGAAACCAACTCTTCATAAAATACTTGAAGCAATTCAAAGGGCAGAGAGAGGAGCAACATCCTCAAACACCTAGGAAAAGAAACTAACAAAACATAACCATAGGAGCAAAATCAAAGCTAGAAGTCCAAATGGATAAAAAAGTGAAAGGAAGCAACATCCATCTTCAATTGTAACCTTAAATAGTAATGGGCTAAACTCCCCAATCAAAAGGCATATACTGGGAGCATGGAAAATTAGGAAACAAAACCCATCTATATGCTTGTCTACAAGAAACCCATCTCAATTTCAAGGATAGGCACCAACTTAGAGTGAAGGGTATGGAAGAAAGTATTCCCAAGCAAATGTACCAAAAAGAAAGCGGGTGGGGCTATTCGAATATCAGACAAAATAAGACGTCAAAGCAAAAGAAATCAAAAAGACCAAAAGGGCCATTACATCCCTTATTAAAGGAACAATGACGATGAAGATTTCACAATCATAAAAGTATATTATGCACCAAACTCAGTGCACCAAACTTTATAAAAAAATTCTTCAGGATCTCAATGCACAGATTAACCCAGCACACTAATAATAGGGGACTTCAATACCCCATTNTAACAAACATGAGCCCAAGAAAGGGAGGCACAGACACATGCATGGAAGACCGACTGAAACACGTACTTGCCAATCATGCTAGTGATTCTGAGGACAAGACTTCTATTTTCTTATTTGTACTTTTTCTGCATTTTTTGGATTTTATTAAAGGAGCAGATCATTGCTATAGTAAAAAACATTATTATCTGTTTTCCTGCCAGCATTCATATTAAAAAAAAAAAAAAGTCAACCTGGCTTAACATATAGCTCTCATTTTCTTTTTTTTTTTTTAACTTTTTTTATTTTACTTATTTCTGTATGTGTAGAATGTACTGTCTGCATGCAGGTCTGTGCACCCGTGTCGTGCAATGCCGCGAGGTCAGAGAGGGTGTCCGATTCCCCTGGAACTGGAGTTCTCCTGGAATTGGAGTTTCAGACGGCTTCTGCTGCCATGTGGGTGCTGGGGATCGAACCGGGTCCTCTGATGAGCGGTCGGGCTCTAACCCTAGGCCCATCTCTCCAATCCAGCTCTCATTTTCTCGGCAAAAGAAGTTTGAGCAATCATCTTTAATGGCTTGGGAAACTGAGCCAGAATATCAAGCCAGCAGCAAATCCATCAGACATGAAACATATTGTTGAGAAGCTGTGTGGTAAGTGTGGGTGAAAGTAGAATGGTCGCTGTGTCTTCACACATCAGAGCTCACACAAATAAATAAATAAATAATTACCTTGGAAACTGTTTTATTTTTTCCCATAAAAATCAATAGTTCAGTATCATTAATTTGCCTATTTATTGGGCATTTTAACATCTCATCAGTTTAGTGAAATGCCTTTTTTTTTTTTTTTTTTTTTTTTTGTCTTTTTGAGACAGAGGTCCCCTGTAGCCCCCAGCAGTCCTGAACTCGCTATGTAGACCAGGTTGGCCTTGAACTCACAAAGATCCACTGCCTCTGCATCCTGAGTGCTAGGATTAAAGGCGTGCACCACCTTGCTTGGCATGAAATGCATTTTAATGAAGTTACCTAGAAGATAATCCAGCTTTTGTCTACCTGCCTACCATAAGACATAAATAAAATAGCAGATGCCTTCATTCTCTCCTTTCTTTCTCTCTCTCTCTCTCTCTCTCTCTCTTCTCTTCTCTCTCTCTCTGTCTCTCTCCTCTTCTTCTTCCTCCTCCCCCTTATTGGGTCTGAGTCCTGGGAGTGGCAATCTTAATGTTAGTTATTTGACTTCCTTGAAACACAAGCTGCAGTGGAGTCCCAGTTAATTTGGGGGGAATTGACCCCTTATCGCCTCTAAAACTGGAAGTGCAGAGAAGCAGAGACCATGAACAATTACCTATTTTTCCTCCCTCTCAGGTCTCTAATACTCTCCCTCCATTCCCCAGACTGGGCCTCAGTATAGTTCAAAGCGAGCACTGCTGCCAATACCGCACTTCCTGCTGTCCACAGCTGAGCACCACTCTTACCTTCTTAACTACAGGTCCCAGAGCACTAGAGGAAAGGGAAATACTGAAGCAATATCTCGAAGTCCTGTGCAGAATGGGGGTTCCTAAAGCCGTTTGGAGGAAAAATATATCCAAAATCAGGAGAGTGGAATGGAATTTGTGTCACAGTGAAGGAGAGTGACATTTCTCAACTGTATTTATAGAACCCACAAACCAGGGACTGGATATGTTACAAAAAATAATAAACGATTGTACGAATGAGATGATGCTCACCAAGTCATTTGAAAACCACACAATTATGTTGGTAAGTGCTTTGGGGATTTTCAGAGCAGCTTGTGTACTTAAAAAGACCCAAAAATGAGTAGACATCCCAGAAATTCCCCCAACAGAAACCCTGAAGCCTGCATCTGGACACTCCATTTCTCAAGATGAGCAAGGTAGGTGTGGAGGACGGGGTGATTTCCGCCAGGTCTGGCAAAACAGCAGAAAGGTCACTTCTCCCATCCACGTGTCTGAAATCCCCTCATGACTGCAAGTGACAGGGACTGGAAGCCTCCAGATGTAGCCTCAGGCCGGAGCACACTGCAGGCTGATCAGGTGGAAACCGTTTTCCTGGTGTTGCTGGCTAGCCAGAGCAGAACTGCTGGGGCAGATCCTGGCGAAACTAGAGAGTGGCCTCAGGGTTCTCAAAAGCTTTGGCTATTGGCTGACTGAAAGGCTTTGAAAGGTAACTTGATTAGGAAACTGGGAAGGCAGATAAAAAGGCACAAGATAGAAGAGGGGATGCTAACTCTAGGAACATAAGTGTTGGCAGCTGAATGATAAGTATTGGGGAAGGGGAGAGGAAGGGAGGAAAGTGCTGATAGAGAAGAGGGAATCCACAGAGAGAGGAGGGTCCTGGATAAAGGAAGAGGGAATCCAAAGAGAGGAGGGTCCGTATCTGAAATGAATCACAGATAACGCAGGCTAGAGAGTTAGGGCTTAGGGTTCACTTATTATACCAAACTGGGTGTTTTCTTTCCAAAAGAATTTCCAGACTTCTTTTGTATGAAAAATCAAACATACAAAGAGGAGAGCAGGATATAATATTCGACCTTTAGATACCCAGGACTCTCGTTGTTGAATCTTGGTCAATCGTGGAACACTCAACTGCTATCCACCTCATCCTTCTCTAGTGCTATGTTTGGTTTTGTTATTGGTTGTTGTTGGAGGAATTTGTTTGCTTTTCAATATTTGTGACTAAATATATTATCATGTCAAGGGGTTTGGTTTTGTTGTTTTTGTTAGTCTGGGGATTGAACCTATGGCTAGCAGGTTCTACCACTGAGCCACTCAGCCAGGGTTCTGTTTATAAATCTACTAAGTTGGGGGCTGGAGAGAGCCTAGGGTTAAGAGCACGACTGCTCTTGCAGAGGACCGGGTTCAATCCCCAGCACCCACATGGCGCTGAGAACCATCTGTAACTCCATTCCAGAGAACTCCAGTTCCAGGGGATCTGACACCCTCTTCTGACCTCCGCAGCATTGCACGACAGGTGCACAAACCTACATGCAGACAGTACATTCTACACATAAAAAAAAATTAATTAAAAAAAACTCACTAAATTGCTCCTGGAACCTTGACCTCCTGAGAGGCTGGAATTATGGGCCTGTGCCAGCAGCTTCATGTTGTTTTAAAGACCATTCAGATATGTATCATTAAATCAATATTATAATCTGTACACGTTTAAAAAATAATCATGATATTATTATTGTACCTTACAAATGATTTCTTACTATCATAAAATATAAGGGGCTATTTTGGAATTTTAATATTAATATTTTCTTTGTTACTGTCCCCAAAAATACTTGTCAATTTTAAACCTTAGAAAGATCATAGGTTGGAGAGATGGCTCAGCAGTTAAGAGCACCGACTGCTCTTGCAGAGGAACTGGGTTCGATTCCTAGCACCCACACGAGGGGTGTGATGGTGCACACCTTTAATCCTAGCAATCAGGAGGCAGAGACAGACAGATCTCTGTGAGCAAGGCCAGCCTGGTCTACAGAGTGAGTTCCAGGCCAGCTGGGGTCTATAGGAGTCCTGTCTCAAAAAGACAATAAATAAATAAATAAATAAATAAATAAATAAATAAAGAATACAAGACATAGTGTGTGACCACAGTTACACATAGCACAAAGAATACAAGACATAGGGCTGGAGAGATGGCCTATTGGTTAAGAGCACCGACTGCTCTTGCAGATGACCCGGGTTCGATCTCCAGCACCCACATGGCAGCTGAGAACCATCTTTAACTCCAGTTCCAGGGGAATCCGACACCTTCTTCTGACCTCCGCAGCATTGCATGACACGGGTGCACAAACCTACATGCAGACAGTACATTCATAAACATACAGAAAATAAATAAAATTTAAAAAATTAAAAAAATAATAAAAAAAGAATACAAGACATAGTGTGTGACCACAGTTACACACACCATAAAGAATACATACTAGCGATAAAACATAAGCATCATCTGGGGTTACAAAGAGACCTTTGACAAAATACCAGGGACTATAACCATCTTGATTATGGTGACAATTTCTTAGTCACACACATAGTCCCAGTGTATCTCAGTGCAGACTTTATTTATTTATTTATTTATTTATTTTTATGTGTATGAATGTACTGTCTGCATGTAGGTTTGTGCACCTGTGTCGTGCAATGCTGCGGAGGTCAGAAGAGGGTGTCAGATTCCCCTGGAACTGGAGTTCTCCTGGAATTGGAGTTACAGATGGTTCTCAGCCGCCATATGGGTGCTGGGGATTGAACCCAGGTCCTCTGCAAGAGCAGTCAGTGCTCTTAACCACTAGGCCATCTCTCCAGCCCCAACTTAGTGAGATTTTGACTCAAAAAGCAGAAACCAAACTAGGACTATGGCTCAGTGGTAGAACACCTGCTAGCCATAGGTTCAATCCCCAGACTACAAAAACAAACAAAACCAAACCCCTGACATGATAATATATTTAGTCACAAATATTGAAAAGCAAACAAATTCCTCCAACAACAACCAATAACAAAACCAAACATAGCACTAGAGAAGGATGAGGTGGATAGCAGTTGAGTGTTCCACGATTGACCAAGATTCAACAACAAGAGTCCTGGGTATCTAAAGGTCGAATATTATATCCTGCTCTCCTCTTTGTATGTTTGATTTTTCATACAAAAGAAGTCTGGAAATTCTTTTGGAAAGAAAACACCCAGTTTGGTATAATAAGTGAACCCTAAGCCCTAACTCTCTAGCCTGCTTTATCTGTGATTCATTTCAGATACGGACCCTCCTCTCTTTGGATTCCCTCTTCCTTTATCCAGGACCCTCCTCTCTCTGTGGATTCCCTCTTCCTCTATCAGGCACTTTCCTTCCTTCCTCTCCCCTTCCCCCCAAATACTTATCATTCAGCTGCCAACACTTATGTTCCTAGAGTTAGCATCCCCTCTTCTATCTTGTGCCTTTTTATCTGCCTTCCCAGTTTCCTAATCAAGTTACCTTTCAAAGCCTTTCAGTCAGCCAATAGCCAAAGCTTTTGAGAACCCTGAGGCCACTCTCTAGTTTCGCCAGGATCTGCCCCAGCAGTTCTGCTCTGGCTAGCCAGCAACACCAGGAAAACGGTTTCCACCTGATCAGCCTGCAGTGTGCTCCGGCCTTAGGCTACATCTGGAGGCTTCCAGTCCCTGTCACTTGCAGTCATGAGGGGATTTCAGACACGTGGATGGGAGAAGTGACCTTTCTGCTGTTTTGCCAGACCTGGCGGAAATCACCCCGTCCTCCACACCTACCTTGCTCATCTTGAGAAATGGAGTGTCCAGATGCAGGCTTCAGGGTTTCTGTTGGGGGAATTTCTGGGATGTCTACTCATTTTTGGGTCTTTTTAAGTACACAAGCTGCTCTGAAAATCCCCAAAGCACTTACCAACATAATTGTGTGGTTTTCAAATGACTTGGTGAGCATCATCTCATTCGTACAATCGTTTATTATTTTTTGTAACATATCCAGTCCCTGGTTTGTGGGTTCTATAAATACAGTTGAGAAATGTCACTCTCCTTCACTGTGACACAAATTCCATTCCACTCTCCTGATTTTGGATATATTTTTCCTCCAAACGGCTTTAGGAACCCCCATTCTGCACAGGACTTCGAGATATTGCTTCAGTATTTCCCTTTCCTCTAGTGCTCTGGGACCTGTAGTTAAGAAGGTAAGAGTGGTGCTCAGCTGTGGACAGCAGGAAGTGCGGTATTGGCAGCAGTGCTCGCTTTGAACTATACTGAGGCCCAGTCTGGGGAATGGAGGGAGAGTATTAGAGACCTGAGAGGGAGGAAAAATAGGTAATTGTTCATGGTCTCTGCTTCTCTGCACTTCCAGTTTTAGAGGCGATAAGGGGTCAATTCCCCCCAAATTAACTGGGACTCCACTGCAGCTTGTGTTTCAAGGAAGTCAAATAACTAACATTAAGATTGCCACTCCCAGGACTCAGACCCAATAAGGGAGGAGGAGGGAAGAAGAGAGAGAGACAGAGAGAGAGAGAGAGAGAGAGAGAGAGAGAGAGAGAGAGAGAGAGAAAGAAAGGAGAGAATGAAGGCATCTGCTATTTTATTTATGTCTTATGGTAGGCAGGTAGACAAAAGCTGGATTATCTTCTAGGTAACTTCATTAAAATGCATTTCATGCCAAGCAAGGTGGTGCACGCCTTTAATCCTAGCACTCATGAGGCAGAGGCAGGTGGATCTTTGTGAGTTCAAGGCCAACCTGGTCTACATAGCGAGTTCCAGGACTGCTGGGGCTACAGGGAGACCCTGTCTCAAAAAGACCAAAAAAAAAAAAAAAAAAAAAAAAAAAAAGGCATTTCACTAAACTGATGAGATGTTAAAATGCCCAATAAATAGGCAATTAATGACTGAACTATTGATTTTTATGGGAAAAAATAAAACAGTTTCCAAGGTAATTATTTATTTATTTATTTGTGTGAGCTCTGATGTTGAAGACACAGCGACCCATTTACCCACACTTACCACACAGCTTCTCAACAATATGTTTCATGTCTGATGGATTTGCTGCTGGCTTGATATTCTGGCTCAGTTTCCCAAGCCATTAAAGATGATTGCTCAAACTTCTTTTGCCTAGAAAATGAGAGCTGGATTGGAGAGATGGGCTAGTGGTTGAGAGCGGACCGGACCGCTCTTGCAGAGGACCCGGTTCGATCCCCAGCACCCAATGGCAGCAGAGAGCCGTCTGAAACTCCAATTCCAGGGAGAACTCCAGTTCAGGGGGGGGAGTGAGCCCTCTCTGACCTCTGCAGCATTTCGATGACACGCTGCAAGACCTGCATGCAGACAGTACATTCCTACACATACAGAATAAAGTTAAAATTAAAAAAAAGTTTAAAAAAAAAAAAAGAAAATGAGACTATATTTAAGCCAGGTTGACTTTTTTTTTTTTTTTAATAGAATGCTGGCAGGAAAACAGATAATAATGTTTTTTACTATAGCAATGATCTGCTCCTTTAATAAAATCCAAAAAATGCAGAAAAAGTACAAATAAGAAAATAGAAGTCTTGTCCTCAGAATCACTAGCATGATTGGCAAGTACGTGTTTCAGTCGGTCTTCCATGCATGTGTCTGTGCCTCCCTTTCTTGGGCTCATGTTTGTTACTCAGCATTCTTCTCCTTTAGCCCTGTATCATGAGCCTAGCCCTAGGTATGCAACAAGATTCTTTCTTTTTATTTAGTTTCTTTTGGTATTAGTGTTACTATACTGGTCTGCATGTAGGTTGTGTGCACCCGTGTTGTGCAATGTGCTGGAGGTCAGAAACGGTGCATTGGATTCCCCTGGAACTGGAGTTAAAGACAGTTCTTAGCCGCCAACAAGATTCTTAGCATAACATACAGAGACTTGACAGAGTGAATACACCACATAATCAGCAGATTGTGCTGGTGCATCAGAAGGGGAACTCACAGGAATCCAAACACTTCCTTCCTCCCCCTTTGCTGACTTCAAAGCTTAGATTCTGCTCTCTCCAAGCCCTGGGTTGAACATCGTATAAGTGTTATCATGTAGTACAGTGTTTTGCCTTTGTTCCTTTGTTCCTTCATTCCTTCCTTCTTTCCACAGTACTTCTGTTATCATGATTGTATGGTTATAATATGCTCGTTTTCATCATCATCATCAGTTATTCCATTCTATAAATAGAGCTCAATTTATTTAGTCATTCCATTTTTGATGGTCATTTATGTTGTTTGCCTGTCTTGAGAGACTATGGAATGTGCTTCTATAACATCTTTATAAAGCATGTCTTTTTTTTTTTTTTTTTTTTTTTGTCTTTTCAAGACAGGGTCTCCCTGTAGCCCCAGCTGGCCTGGAACTCACTCTGTAGACCAGGCTGGCCTTGAAGTCACAGAGATCCGAAGTCACAGAGATCCGCCTGCCTGTGCCTCCCAAGTGCTAGGATTAAAGGTGTGTGCCACCACGCCCGGCTTAAAGCATGTTTTCTACTGGAGATGTATACATTTCTTTCTCTCTTAGGAAATTATGGGGTGGGCTCTATGGTAGGCATGTTTAGCTTCATAGATAATGCCAAACTGTTGTCTAAAGTGACTATACCAATTTTACCCTCTTGATGGCAATATACAGGGGTTCTATGGTTTTGAGTGTTTTAGATGAGGTTTCATGTAGCCCAGGCTGGTCTTGAGCTCAGTAGGTTGCAGAGGATGAGCTTGACCTCTTCCTAATCCTCCTACCTCCATCTTCCAAGTGATGGAATTAGAACCATAAAATGATACCCACCTGTTTAATCTACTTATTTTGCCTTCTTGGCAACATTTGGTATTTTCAGTATGAACAGTCCAGGCTGCTGAAGGTAATTTCTTGAAATTCTCCTTTTGTCTGAAATAGACATGGTACATATGCTTTTGTGCAAGTTCTCCAGGCACATATAGATTTTATTTTCATTACTATGTTGATATGCTCACTTACAGAAATCTGGAAAAGCTTTTCACCTTAATGAGTGGGTATTTGTATCTCACCGTGGCTGTAATTTTTGTTTTATGTGTTTATCAGACATTTGTACATCCTGTTTTGTGAAATGCCTGTTTAAGTCTCTGAGTAGTTTTCTGTTGTCTTGTCTATTTTTCATATTGACTTATAGGAGTTTTAAAATATATCCCAGATGAGTTTTTTGCCAGACTTGTGGTGGGAATGTTTCTTCTTAGTCCCCTGGTTCCTTTTCTCTATACTGTGGACTTACAAACTTGACATTCTTAATTTTAATATAGTCAGATTTATCAGTATTTTTCCTATGGTTAGTACTTTCTATATTGTAATTGAAGCTTCTTTGCCCAACCCTTAAAATAGGTCATAAAGATATTCTCTTAGCCGGGCGTGGTGGCACACGCCTTTAATCCTAGCACTTGGGAGGCAGAGGCAGGTGGATCTCTGTGAGTTCAAGGCCCGCCTGGTCTAAAAAGTGAGCTCCAGGCCAGCTGGAACTAAAGGGAGACTCTGTCTCGAAAAGACAAAAAAAAAAAAAAAAAAAAAAAAAAGATATTCTCTTATGCTTTCTTCTAATAGTCACATTATCTTATTCTTCCAATTTCAGTTTATAATACATCTAGAATTGACTTTATTTATTTACTTATTTTTGAGACAAGGTCTCTCCAAGAAGTCTAGGCTGGCCTCAAACTTGAAATCCTCCTGCCTCAGTCTTCTTCCCCAGCACTGGGATTATAGCTCTACCCTAGGATCCATAACTGGATTTTACGTCAGTTTGAAACAGAAAATCAAAAGACTCTGATTGGTTGGTTGTTCTTAAGACAGGGTCTCAAGTAGTCCAGGCTGCCTTTGAAGTTCAACTTAAAATTTTTTTATTGTGTGTGCACATTTATGACTCATACATGTGGAGGTCAGAGAACAATTTTTGGGAGTTCTCAGTCGTGTGGGTTTTAGGGATAGAACTCAGGTCATCAGGCTTGGTGGTAAGCCTTTACCACTGACCCATCTCCCTGGTCTATTGAACTTTAACTTTCTATGCAGTTTAAAGTTGGCCTCTTTTTAAAAAAATATTTTTTATTGATTCAAGAATTTTATACAATATATTTTGATTGGACCCCTTCTTCCATCTACACTCCCACCTTATATAATCACTCCCCACATGACCTGTGTCACTATCTTCTTTTATTTTTTATTTTTTGGTCTTTTTGAGACAGGGTCTCTCTGTAGCCACAGCTAGCCTGGACTTGTGATGGAGACCAGGCTGGCCTCAATCTCACAGAGATCTGCCTGTCTCTGCTTCTCAAGTGTAGGATAAAAAGCATGTGCCAGGCCTGGCTTACTATCTTTTTAAAAAAGGCCCATAGAAGACAGGTGTAGTGGTGCACACCTTTAATCCTAGCACTTGGGAGGCAGAGGCAGGCAGATCTCTGTAAGTTCAAGGCCAGCCTGGTGTACAGAGTGAGTTCCAGGCCAGCTGGGCCTACAGGGAGACCCTGTCTCCAAAAGAACACACACACACACACACACACACAGAGCCCATAGAATCCTAGCTGTGTTCCCTAAGTATTCTTGGGTGTGGGTCTCTCTTAAATTCCCAATTCTCTTCCTCCTTAATACTGAGATTACTGGCATGTACTTCTACGTCTAGTTCAAAACTCATTTTTCTCATGTGTATCTAGTTGATCTGTTGTCGTTTGTTAAAAATACCATTTTATCTCCATATGGTCTGAGTTTTAATGAATCCATGATATTCTATTATGTGAATGTGACATTTAACCAGCTAAGAGAATGTGTTCATTAATTCATTTTCTTATGTATTCTTCCTTGATATTTGGCTTCAAGGGACTTTAAAAAAAGATAATATTGAGATGAGCATTAAAAGATTTTATTTAATAATAAATACATATCAAGATGCTGAAAACACCCAAGCATTTGTTAAATACAATCAAATTCTTGTTACAATTCTGAAGTTACTGTTATAAACTAGATAAAAAGTAGAGTTAAAAAATGAATTTTGACTGGAGGGTCGCATAAATTAGTACTTTGTGGGTATATTATGATTTGAATGTGGTGAAATATATTCCTGAGGCTCATGTATGTAAAATTTCAGTCCTTAGCTATCTGTGCTATCTGGGGAGGCTGTGGAAACTTTGGGACACTGGCCTTAGGTGGCTCACACTGGCTACGAGGGGTGGACCGCCTTAGCCAACCTCTTTCTGTTTCCTGATCCTCCAAGATGTGAACAGGCTCCTCCCACCTTAGCTGTCTCCCTTTCTCACTAGGATGGACCCTTGAACCATAGCCTAAATAAAGCCTTCCTCCCTTAAGTTGTTTCTAGCAGGCATTTCATCCTACTAACTAGAAAATATAGGTGGTCTAGGTTAATTCTTGTTAATTATAATGATGATCATATTATATTAGATGAAAAATATCAGCTGAATAACTGAGGTACTGTTGTATATTCTGAAGATTGGTTTTAGGAGTCTAACAAATTATTTCATATTTGCCAGAGGAACCCTGGTTTGAGAATACATTGCACTGTGCATGCTTATTGCTACTTTTTGGATTCAGGCAGTGATATATTTTAAGGTAACTGTTTGATATGGAATAATTTTAAAATATCTTATTTTATTAATTTTATGTGTATGAGTGTATTGCCTGAATGCATGTGAGTGCACCCATGTCATACAATGCCCTCAGAGGCCAGAAGAAGGCATTGGATTCCCCTGGAACTGGAGTTACAGATGGTTGTTAGCCACCATATGGGTGCTGGGAATTGAACTTGGGACCCCTGAAGGAGTAGACAGTTCTTCTAACCACAGAGCTTTCTCTCCAGCCTCAATATGACATAATTTTTTTCTTTGGTCTTTTCAAAACAGGGTCTCCCTGTAGCCCCAGCTGGCCTGCAACTCACTCTGTAGACCAGGCTGGCCTTGAACTCACAAAGATCCTCCTGCCTCTGTCTCCCAAGTGCTAGGATTAAAGGCGTGCACCACCATGCCCGGCAATATGACGTAATTTTAAAGACATTATAGAAATTAAAGTTTATGAAGAATTTGACAAAAATGGCTATAATAAAAACTTAGCTGAGAAGTGACTCCACATTCTAATGATACAGGCAGATGAATCTTATGACTGAAATTTGTAATTATATGGTAGACTAATGATTTTATCTAATTAGATTATTCCAATAATATATGTATAAAGTCAGTGTTTCAAATCAACTTCAAATATAATTATAGCCCAGTATTGCAGGAACTTGCTATTTCTTAACCACTAGGAAAATATAAGTGGTATTAATTAGCCTTTGACGTGGAGTTTTGTTCCCTGTTAAATTTTAAGGATTAGTGAAGTTGAATGTGTTTTATTTTTAAAACATAGTTTTAAATACTTAAAAGGTCTGCCACTTAAAATCATTGCAATAAAAATAAGCCAGATGGATTTGTGTTAAGGAAACAATTCATTTGCATTTGATTGAGTAGAAATTATTATTATTATTATTAATGTGTGTAGGTGTGTCTGTGTGTCATATGTATGCTTGTGTCTATGGTTGGGTGTTCAAAGGGAGGCCAGAGGTCAACTTCTAGTATTTTCTAGTATTTTTCCTCAGGACACTGTCCACCTTGGTTTTTTTTTTTTTTTTTTTTNTTTTTTTTTTTTTTTTTGTTTTTTTTTTTTTTTTTACATAAGGTCTCTCATCAGGCCGCCAAACCCTTTTGCTGCATTAGGCGTAGTAGGGCTAATAAGGCTGGGCTATGTCTGGCCAATGAGCCCAAAGATCTGTCCGTCTTACGCTCAGTGCCGAGATACAAACATTACGCACCAATAAATTCTGGGGATCAAATTAGTCCATCAAGCGTTGCACAGCAAATATTTTACCAGCTCTCAGAAATTATTTATTTATTTTAAAATCAGCTTAGCCAGTCCCACATGCACGGTCCATGCTTGTGATGCTAGCACTTTGAAGCCAAAGGCAGTAAGATTCAGGAATTCAAGGTTATCTTCAGTTGAATAGTGAGTGTGAGATCAGGCTGGGAAACATGAGACTCTCTCAGAAATCAAGACTCCAGGCTGGAGAGATAGCTCAGATCTAGAGCACTGACATTATTGGCAGAGGGACCTGGGTACAATCATTGCCAGCACACTACATGGCATCTAAGAACTGTCCTTGAACTTTACAAGTTCCACCAGGGGAATCTCATGGCACTCTTTTTATCTGTTTGGCATTGCAATGAATGGGTATACTCACATACATGGCAGGCAATTACACTCATAACATACAAAATAAGAATAAACCGGACCCCCAAACCAAAACAACAATATGACTCATTTTACAATGAATAATAATGCATTTAAAGGTAGGTTTTAAATAATTTAAAAAATGTTGGATTTTTTTCCCCATAGACTTATATTAGTAATTTATTTACAATATATTTACCTTTACATGCATAATCATTTTTTGGTATTCCTATCAAAATTATTTTAAGGTGAATAAATATGGATAAAAATTAGATTTACTAAGAACTCTTACATCTTTTACTTTCGTGTGTACAAACCAAACTCTTGTGGCTTTTCAAAACTCTTTTTTTTTTTTTTTTTAATAAGGTCTCTCATAGGCCTAGAACTTGCTGATTAGGCTAGTAGGCTAGGCTGGGCTGGCTGGCCAATGAGCCCCAAAGATCTGTCCGTCTCTACTGCTCCAGTGCCGAGATTACAAACATGTACCACCAGATAAATTCTGGGGATCAAATTTAGGTCCTCATGCTTGCACAGCAAATATTTTACCAGCTCTCAGAAATTATTTTTATTTAAAAATCAGATTAGCAGTACATGACGGTACATGCTTGTGATGCTAGCACTTTGAAGCCAAAGGCAGTAAGATTCAGAATTCAAGGTTATCTTCAGTTGAATAGTGAGTGTGAGATCAGGCTGGGAAACATGAGACTCTCTCAGAAATCAAGACTCCAGGCTGGAGAGATAGCTCAGTGATCTAGAGCACTGACATCTCTTGCAGAGGACCTGGGTACAATTCCCAGGACCTACATGGCATCTAAGAACTGTCCTTAACTCCAGTTCCAGGGGAATCCAATGCACTCTTTTTATCTGTTTGACATTGCATGATATGGGTATACTCACATACATGCAGGCAATACACTCATACATACAAAATAATAAATAAAAACCCCAAACCAACAACAAAATATGACTCATTTACAATGAATAATAATGCATTTAAAGTAGGTTTTAATAATTTAAAAAATTGGATTTTTCCATATGACTTATATTAGTATTTATTTACATATATTTACCTTTACATGCATTAATCATTTTTTAGTCCTATCAAAATTATTTTAAGGTGAATAAATATGGTAAAATTAGATTTACTAAGACTCTTACATCTTTTACTTTCGTGTGTACAAACCAAACTCTTGTGGCTTTTCAAAACTCCTGCCACATTATTTCTGCTTGTACTGAACAAAAATAGAACCAAAAACCTAGAAATTACCACAGCAAGACTGGGGGGTTATAGAGAGTGATTTAGAGCAAAAGTTCCAAAAGTTTGTTTCATGAAATACTAGTTCATAGGATTAAATCAGTGTTGCATTCAAACAAAACAACAAACAACAAAAAAACACACAATAATCAAATCATCGTTGAAAATGAAAGCTAGGTAGATTTTCCAGATGCTGAGATTTTCAGCTGTGCTGGAACTCACTCGTAGACCAGGCTGGCCTTGAACTCACAAAGATCTGCCTGCCTCTGCCTCCTGAGTGCTAGGTGTGTGCCACCATGCCCAGCTAGTATTTTTGAGAATTCAAGGGTACAGGCCATAATTCAGGGATGTCCTAGCAGCAGGAGCTTGAGGTCACATTGTATCCACAGTAGCAAGCAGAGAGTCCTGGTGCTCAACTGGCTTTCTCCTTTTTACAAAGTTCAGGCCCCAAGCCCGGAGAATTGTACCATCTTCCTTTAGGATCGATCTGTCCTCCTCAATTAACCTAGTCAAGATAATCCCTCACAGGCATGCCCAGAGGAGAACCCAGTCTCACTAACTCCTCGTAACTCTGTCTAGAGATTTGTCTACTAGGTGATTCCAGATCCTGTCAAGCTGATAATCAATATTAACCATTACATTCTAGAATGCTAGTTCCTTGACTTCAGAGGCTAGATCTTTAAAGGAACTTTTGTTGGAAGACCTGTGAAACAAAGAATAAGAGAGATAAAGTTCCTATTGTTTCCAGGCTAGGGTAAATCTGACATCCAAGGTAAATCAGACAATTAATAAATAGTTAAATCTGGCTGGATGTGGTGGGGCATGCCTTTAATCCCAGCACTCGGGAGGGAGAGGCCGGAGGATCTCTGTGAGTTCAAGGCCAGCCTGGTCTACACAGAGAGTGCCAGGATAGCTGGAGCTACAGGGAGACCCTGTCTCAAAAAAGACACACACACAAAAAAGTTAGATCCATAAGTAAATATTTTTAAATGAAGATAATAAAATGGCATAATGTGCCAAAGCATAGTAAGAGGGCTCTGAGGATGTAGTTCAGTTAGACACCTTGTATGAAGTCCTGGATTTGATGCCCAGCACTATGTAAACTGAGCATGGTATATGCACCTGCAATCCCAGCCCTTAGGAAGTAGAAGCTGGAAGATTAGGAAACCAGGGTTATCCTTGGCTACACAATGAGTCTAAGGCTAGCCTGGTAAGAGAAGGGAAGAAAACCACAAAGTGGTCTGACCATGGCAGAGAATTGAAGAGGCACAAACCTACCTTCAAGTATCAAGATTGTTCCATGCTGAGGAAAGCATAAGAATTTATATTTGTTGGGGAAGGAAGAGATCAGCTAAGATCTAGTGCAAGGAAGTAAACTCCTAACTAGAAATCTGGAATGTAGTAACTTTTTAGTCCAAGTACAGAAAAGTGTCAAAATTATCAAGTTGTTTTCAGACTTGGGACCTTGATGGGGTAGTCAGAAGCTAGGTCTAACGTGTTACCTTAAGGAGAAGCATATTTCCATAAGCAAACATTTCTCAAAGAATGTTCCAGGGGCTGGAGAGATGGCTCAGCGGTTAAGAGCACTGACTACTCTTGCAGAGGATCGGAGTTCAATTCCCAGCACCCACATGGGGGTGGTGCACACCCTTAATCCCAGCAGTCAGGAGGCAGAGGCAGGCAGATCTCTGTGAGTTCAAGTCCAGCCTGGTCTACAGAGTGAGCTCAAATAAATCCTTTCACTCTTAAGTTGCTTTTGTCAGAGTATTTTATCACAGCAATAGGAAGATAAGTCATAGAAGATAATTACAGGCAAAGAATCCTGTGTGATAGGATGTTATGAGACCTCCAGGGAGCAACTGTGGTCTTGGGCAGAGGCAGGATAAGCAAAGAATGTCAAGGAAGATTTCTCGTTAGGCCTCATCAGGAAAGTAACCCATGCACAGGGATGAAGAAAGTCAAGTGACTTGGGCAAGTGCAAGTATCTCAGGGAAGCAGCTTCAGGGTGGAAGAACAAGGCCAGTGAAGCAGATGAGAAACCAAGAAAGCTGAGGGGCTGCGCCAAGGAGTTGAGCATTATATGACTGGCAGTGTAGTGGGTTTGCTATACCTGCATCCTACAATAGGAGACTATTGTGTCGTTTCAGCATCATGATGGCTGCAGTATCACTGGGTAGTAGAAGTTTTGAGGTTCATTAAGACCTTTGGGGACCCTGTACATAAGGCCCAGTTTTGGTGTGCATATAATGGATGACTGGTACTTTTGATGGGAAACAATAAAATTGGAAAGGATGTAACCACATTCAAATTAGTATTTTATTTCTGGCAACTCTGAGGCAGCAACAAGATTACAGGTATGGAGGCCAGTTCCAAACCTTTGAAACCAAATGGAATTATTTAGTATTTGAGAGTAATCTCCCTTCCCCCCATCCTGGTTATCACACCTGTGAACATTCTTCTTTTTTCCTTGGCTCATAGCTGTTGCTTTGGTAGAAACATCCTTTCTTCTATCTCGTGTTCAAACACTATCTTTTTTGGGGTTATCCATCTTCTGAGAATTTTAAAAAATTTTTTTTGGGGGGTGGGATTTTTTTATTATTATCTGTTGGTTGTGTTTTGTTTTGTGCTGTAGTATCTCATGTAGCCCAGGTTGGCTTTGGACTCTACATAGCTGAGGATGGCTTTGACCTCCTAATCCTTCTGCCTCTACCTTCCAAGTGTTGGGATTACAGATGTGTTCCACCATGTCTGTCTAATGTTTAAGGCCCAACTTGAATGAGTGAATTCGAGCACTGTAGGCCAAAGTCAACTGCATAATCCTGGATGTGTTTTCAAGAGTGTGTGCAATGAGAATGTCCTGATCTTTTGTGCATCTGTTCTGAGCATTTGGGACCAGATAGAATTATTCAATTTGTTGTTATTTCCTAAATGTCAGACACTATAAAATGCTATATTTCAAAGATTATTTGTCCCTTACAACTGCAATTGTGCATCGTTTAGTGGCAGGGATGCACTCTGAGAAATGTGATACTAGATTTCATTGTTGTACGAACATCAAAGGATATTGTTAAAGAAACCCAGAGCAGTCACTGGACATTATAATCAAGAGACATGGTAAACATGAGATTTATGAGACAACTGCTAATGTGTCATGGCATACTGCATTATAATAAACCTTTCTTATATAATTAGGAGACACGCTCTAATAAAGGGTAAAAATAAACACACAAGCCAGTAACAAAGTTGTTTATTTTGGCTAAGTATTATATGCTGTAGATAGTTATGTAGCCTATGCTTTTAAATGACTGGCAGTGTAGTAGGTTTGTTTATACCTGCATCATACAACAGAAGACTCTTATGTTGTTTGAGCATCATGATGGTTGCAGTATCACTGGGTAATAGAAGTATTGAGGTTCATTAGGATCTTTGGGGACCATCTACAGCAGGCTCATCTTTGATGTTTATATGGTGGATGACTGGTATCCATATAGTAGATATTACTATTAACTTTATAGTAAGGATAAATCAAGTAAAGCTCAAGTTTTATAAATAAACTATTCACAGTTTTTTTGTAAAATAATGTTTGTAAATAAATAACTTACACTATCATTAGTAAAGATGAAAAATGGAAGATTGGCATTAGAACTATAACATTATCTTACAAAGAGCATTTGACTAGAGATAGTAAAACTAGAGTGTAGTTAATAATAGTAAACATTTATTCAGCACAACAACTCGGTAAAATAGGTGTGCACACATTTTAATAGCTAAGGATATACATGCTACAGTAAAAAAGGAGTTCTCAGGGCTGCCAACCTTACAGTAGAGGTTGAGTGGTAGTATATGTCTCCTACATAAAAAAAAAAGAATAGCTAAGGATACTGTGGATTAGAGGCTTTATATTAATATTATACATGCTTTTTATAATATTGTAATTGCCTGTAATATTTCCTTGTAAAGCTATATAGTTTAGAACTTGAACCCAGGCCTACATGACTCCAATATCAAAGACTTTAGGAGACTGGAAACATTTCTCCTGGTAACTCTGTACTACCTTACTTGAATGGACTACTACTTAAGGCTCTTAGGTCCCAGCTCAGTCATGTATAAAATGACAGAATGCAACTAGACATCTAGGATCCCTTCTGCTCAGTGGTCCTGTGATCTAAGACTGTCCTGGAACCTTTTGTCAGTGTCTACCCCTGTCATTCATCTTCAGTTTGGATTTACTCCCTCAAATGATGAGAAACACATAAATTAAAAATCATGGCCAGGGCAGGTAGCTTGCAAGGTGAAGACGGAGCAGACAGCAGAAGGCTGGCTTGGTGCCAGCTGGAGTCCGGAAAGGAACATGAGGGGAGGATAACTTAAAACCAAGCTCCATGCAGCAAAGCTGGGGGAGAACACTGGAGAAAGGACTGTGGAATTTCAAGATTGCTCAGAGGCCTTGAATCATAAGGGAATAATAAAGTGAGAATCACAAGGGAATAAATACTAAAGGACGTGCTAGCAAGTAGCACATGAACAAGTGTGCCATAGGGAGAGAACCGGGAAGGAATGAGATGCAGAAAAACCAGGACTTAGTGGAGAGTCTGTAAAGACAACATTGTACTGTGAATAAAGGCTGAGGAAAGCAGGTCAGTTAGGTGACACCCGATCAAGGCAGCTTGTTTGAAATGGAAAGATCACATGCCATTTGGGGACATTTCCTGGGAAATGTGTTTGCAGAAAACCCAAGATTTCACAGATAAACTACCGGGGGGGGGGGGGATGCAGATCTCATTTAAATGATAATCATATTTATTTGGAGCTTTAAAAGATGCAGTTAGTCATTTACATTCTTAGGATCTTCAGGTTAAAAAAAAAAGATGAGAGCAAGTGAAGTATTTTGGGAATGAAAAAGAAAAGGCCTAGTTGGAGCATGATAAAGGAAAACAAGCAGGAAGACAGAAACCTTTGTTGAAGCAGTCTGCGTGCAATAGAATTGCAGTGGATCATGGGTACGGAGGGCATTCCCATATCCTACAGGCCTCTCTACAGTTGCCTAGCTGTCTTTGTTGGAGGGCTGAGGACAGATTTTAAAGAGAATGGGTTGTGGTAGATCCAGAACATTCTTGTACTGTTATGTTCTGCCATGTAGTAAATTTGATGGCTAATCAGTTCTTTTTAGAAGGGTAATCTATTCAAGTTTTCAAAACTGGAGCCCGACAGAGACGCTGATTTCACTAGCTTTCTATGTAAGTTTTTTCATATATAATGAGGTTCATTTAAGTAAAACTTGCTTAACATACCTTACAGAGACTGAGTGCAAAACAATTGATGTTAAAAAAAAAAAAGATTGGAGATATATTGCCATGCAGAACAAGGGATGGAAAAATAGAATGCAATTTCTAGGGTGCCAAATGCTAGGAAACAAGGTTCTGAAAATGGGCCTTCATGGTGATGGTGATAACAAGCCGAACATCCCTGTTACAACTTAGGAACCTGGTGACTTAATGTAAAACAGTTCTCAAAGACAAATGCATTAACAATCAAGAAACCTGAGACAATTCACAGTTGTTTGGAAAACATGGAACCTTTCTTAGGCAAAGTACCATGTACAACATTGTGCCTACTACACAGTCAATTGCACTCAGCTTTTTTTTTTTTTTTTTTTTATTTTTTGAGACAGGGTCCCCTGATAGCTCTGGCTGTCCTAGAGCTCATTATATAGACCAGGCTGGCCTTGAACTCACAGAGATCCACCTGCCTCTGCCTCCCAAGTGCTAGGATTAAAGGTGTGTGCTACCACGCCCAGCTATCAGCTTTCCTTTTTATTCCTTTCTCTACTCCTATGTAATAAACATGAGCAAAGAGAGACTGTGCTTTTGGTTGGACTGAAAGCAAGTATACATGAAGAAGCTACTTTTGGGGAAAGAATAAATGTATACAGAACAAGGAAAATTCTTTTAGATATGGGACCATCATATTATATTTATTTATTTAATTTTTATTTATTTTTTATTTTTTTGGTCTTTTGGAGAACAGGGTCTCCTTATAGTGCTAGCTGCCCTGGAACTCACTCTATAGACCAGGCTGGCCTTGAACTCACAGAGTTCCGCCTGCCTCTGCCTCCTGAGTGCTAGGATTAAAGGTATGCCCCACCAGGCCCAGCTTAAATACAGTTCTTTTTAATTATTTTATTTTATTTTCATTTTTTTAATTTTTTATGTGTATGAATATACTGTCTGCATGTAGGTTTATGCACCCGTGTTGTGCAATGCCACGGAGGTCAGAAGAAGGTGTCAGATTCCCCTGGAACTGGAGTTAAAGATGGTTCTCAGCTGCCTTGTGGGTGCTGGGGATGGAACCCGGGTCCTCTGCAAGAGCAGTTGGAGTTCTTAACTGCTAGGCCCTCTCTCCAGCCCCCTAAAGATGGTTCTTAGCTACCATGTGGGTGCTGGGAATTGAATCTGGGCCCTCTGCAAGAGCAGTGGGTGCTCTTAACAACTGGGCCATCTCTTTAGCCCCGAATATTACATTAATTAAACATTTTACGTTGTATATGAGAATCCAGTGTCCATTTTGACAGTGGGAAGTAGACAAGAGTTTATAATTTGGCTGGGGATGTGACTCAGTGGTAGAGTGCTTACAAAGGCCCTGGGTTTGATCCCAGCACCACAAAGTCACACAGCTATGAATGTGGCAACTGTGGATTGGGTCCAAGCCACACTGCAGTCTTTCTTGAGCTATGTGCTGGGAGGAAGGTGATACTCAGGATGAGAATCTGACTGATATTCTTCAAGGGACAGCAGCCATTGTTTGTTCCCTTCTCTACAAGGCCTTTATGTAAAACAATAATATCCTTACTTGATTCTCGCAAAGATAATATAAATGTAATTATAGAATGTTTAATTATGTAAACAAGTAAAAAGAAAGTTGTTCTAATCCTGCCACTGAGTGATAACCAGGGCTTATAATTTTATTATACATTTCTAATGTTTTAATATGCTTATGTATTAATAAATGTTATAAGTATTCAAATTATATTTTAAAGGTTTTTTTTTATTAATTTTATTTATTTCTGTATGTGTGAATGTACTGTCTGCGTGCAAGTTTGTGCACCCGTGTCGTGCAATGCCGCGGAGGTCAGAAGAGGGCGTCGGATTCCCCTGGAACTGGAGTTCTCCTGGAATTGGAGTTTCAGACGGTTCTCAGCCGCCATGTGGGTGCTGGGGATCGAACCCGGGTCCTCTGCAAGAGCGGTCGGCGCTCTTAACCGCTAGGCCGTCTCTCCAGCCCCAGGACTAATTATTATTGATCATAAGTTTTTCTTTCTTTTTTTATTCATTTTACAATGTTTACTTTCTCATTCGAATAAAAAGAGAATGGAAGCAATGAAAGAAAATACACAGAGAGAAGGCAGGCATCAATCTTGTAAAGCCAGAAGGCAGGAAGAGAAAGCTGGCTTGTGCTGAGATAGGAGAATGTCAGTTCCCTGAAGCAGCACAACTCTGGTCAGGCCTGCAGTCCCCTCCAGCCAGTCCCAGGACAAAGCTGGCAGCTCCAGGAAAGCCTAACTAATCCCCAGGCCAGGACTTACATTAATATGGCAGCCTGTTGGCTTGGGGACCTCTAGGTTTTTGTTTGCTTGCTTGCTTTATCTTTTCTTGTTTTTTTGATAAGGTCTCATGTAGCCCAGGCTGTCTCCAAATTCACTCTGTAGCTAAGGCTGACTGCAGATCTCTGAGCCCCTCTCCTCTTCCTCTTGAGTACTGGGACTCCAGGTGTGTGCCGCCATGCCCCCCTTCTACAGATCTTTAACAGTCATGGGTCTTGCCTCATAGAGGACCTCCTTCTGCTCAGGGTCTCTAGTGAACTTGGTGACTGCTTCACTGCCAGTGGCTGACCCACCATCAGGGGCTCTCATCCTTCAGGAGGGCGCTGTATTCCTGAAGTCCCCTCCTCCACTTTGTTCTGGCTCAGACATTTCAGCAGCTCAGCCAGGAGGTCCTGGTGTTACATAGGGCAACAGCTCTGTGGTTCGTGGTCCCATGTATTCTGGAAATCTCTGTAGGAGATGCAGTTCTGGGCAGCATGTCAGATGCTTGTTCAGAGCCCTGTCTTCTCTCAGAGAATGGCACGATGTTCTGGGCTTCTGAGAATTCACAGTGCAACATGGTGACTATTCTTTTCTGGAAGTCCAGAGGGACAGTCATGCAGTTCTTTCTGACTATCTGAGTTTAAGGCTCCCTGCATGCATCCTTCCAGGTTCTGCTATGGATGGCGGCAATCAGTGATACTTAGCTTCACAATCAGACCCTCGAACCTTCTGGACAGTAAAGCAGCCACAGTTTCTGGGTTGATGTTCTTCAGATCTGTTGTCTTCCTGACACAGCTGGAAGCACTCACACACCTGCAATCCTAGCACTCGGAACCTGGGGCAGGAGGATCCAAGGAGTATTCCTTTATAGACTTTTATTACCACTCTAACAGTAGGGGGAAAAAAAGGGCCTTTGCAAGGTGACCTTAGTGANAAATATCAAATTAAAAAAAAAAATCATCAACTTTAGGCTGGGCGTGGTTGGTGCAAACTTTAATCCTAGCACTTGGGAAGGCCAGAAAGCAGTTCGATCTTTGTGATGTTCAAGGCCGCCTGCGTCACAGCGTGGAGTTCCAGGACAGTGGGGCTACAGGGAGACCGTCTCGAAAAGACCAAAAAAAAAAAAAAAAAAAAACAAAATCATAGCTTTAGCAGAAATGCAATTATGCTGTCAAGTTGCTCGGAATGTTTCAGATGCTTTGCTCTTGGTTTCTGATGGTAGATGGTAAAATCTGTAGTACCTGACAGACTGTGCTGAGTGGCCTTGTAGGATAATCTGCCCTGATAATCCCTTCTGTGTTCTCTACCCCACATTCCATTCTTCCCAGCTTCTGCTAAATGCCTCTTTTTTTGTTCAGACACCCCATCACATTAAGCTATGCACTGCTTGAGGGGGCAGAGGCGGAGTCTTACTCATCTTTCAATGCCCAGTACCCACCACCCACCACAATACTTACTAGGCAAGGATTTGTGAGGCTGTTGTATTTACTTAATCTTTATTGGGGCTAGAAGAAACCAAAGCAAACTTTTAGCTATGGTCGTCTCAAGGAGGGTAGGATTGTGGAGACTTTCCTTCTTTTTCTACGTTTCGGTGTTTCCTATTTTTTAAGCATATGTCAGGAATGAGAAAAATCTAAGCATCATTTTAACAACCGATAGTGTAGATAGTGATATCTACCTCTCCATGGCCTGTGATCAGTGAAAAGTCCTCTTTCACAATGAAGCTAAATGGTAGACAGAGGCCAGTTTGTTTGAGTAAAAGAAAAACAAGACTCAACAGTCCCTGCTGTCAACGGGGATAACAGGACTTTAGATTGGGAAAATCACAAGAGATTAAAATGACTGATTTTAGAAGAGAGACAAGGTAATTTTGTATAAAACTTCTGCCAGAAGTAGAGGATAGAAAGAGCTTCCTTTTCACAGTGGCCTCTTTCAAGGGGCCTGTGGTACCCGGAAGTGGAGAGCCGCCTTGTTTGCTTTATTCGGATGCTGAATAACTGAATGTAATCATTTAAACTGTGACTGTCCTGACTTCCCTTCCCAGACAACAGTGCTGTTGGAACTGTCAGTTAATCTCGGCTTAAAAGTGATTTATCTATAATGTAGAATATGACTAATTTAGCAGTTAAGCCATTTCATTGTGATCCTGGTGTCAGTGGAATTTTTGTCACCTTTCCAACAGTTAAGTCATATTGCATAACTGCAGGGTGACATCACAGTTTTACCAGATTATTGGCTAAAGACAAGGAGAAAAAAAAAATGTTTCCTGTACTGTAAGCCTTTCCCGTATCTAAATGAACGATTTGTGCACTTGCCACAATACAGTCAGAGAGCAAAGTAAAATTGTTATGTGAAGTGGCTAGTTTTTGGTGTGTCATTCGAAATCGAGCACACAGGGAGATTCTCCATGTGCCTAATCATGAAGTCTCTTTTCCTCCACAGGGCCAGAGAACTGACACAATGTTGTCCTCTCACAATGAGAGCATTTAATTCTTCAGAGATCTTTACACTCTTCCCTTCGGAAGGAATATTTTAAAAGATGTAGTTCACCATCTGCTATATGCATCGACAATGAAGAAATGGTCAGCTGGGATCTGGTCGAAAACCATTTATGACTGAGAGGCTGGCTTATTTCCAAGGGACTAAGTAGTCCAGATTAATCACCACAGAGACATTAAACTTTAAATTAATTTAACTGTATAAAATTTCATACTTTAAAATTACTCACAGAAATTCCTTGAAACTAGAGATAGAGATATGAGTGCAAATTATGCTAATAATGTCTAATATTTATTGTTTCTGTGTACCAGATGAATATGTACCAATATTTAGTCTAATATTTATTGTTTCTGTGTACCAGATGAATATGTACCAATATTTAGTCCTACGGAATAGCTACTGTTATTACCTCTAAGCCACAGAGTAAGGGATAGAGATTCTGGGATCACTCAAGCTTATAAAAGGAAACACCAGGAAGTTCAGCAGAAGTCCATCAGGCCTGGTTGCCTTCCATTGCATTCTTCTGATAGTAGTAAAAAGAAATAATAATAAAATAATAATCACTAGCACCACTCTTGCTACTTCCATCTATTGAACACTTGTAATTTAACTGGCTCTGAACATCCTTTGCAAAGGATGGAAACTGTATAATGATTGTCTCCATTTGATAGATTATGACAGTGATGGGAGAATTCAGTCACCTTGAAGGGGCAAGGAAGCAAGTCTGTTCAATCCCTGTCCAGGTCCCTATTCCCTGCTTTTACCACTATTCCAATAGCTACAGTTATTGTGGGGCAGCTGACCCGCATTCCTCACAACAGTCCAGACTATAGGTGTATATTAGCTTCAATATGTAGATGAGAAAAACCAAAGTTCTCAGAAGTCAAGTAACTTGCCAGTTTCTGAGTGGCAGGGCCGGAACCTTCCCACTGGACACTAACACACCACCTGACCTGCTGGCAAATCTAGAGCTACAGTCCCCAGGCTACAAGACAGAAGGTAAACTGAGCGAAGGGTTGGTTTCTCGGGCCCAGAGTGCTAGGAGTGCTATCTGAAGTCACAAAATCTCCCAAGGGTGGGGCCAGGAAGACAGGCCAGAAGACTGGTGGAAGTCCGCAATTACCTAGGGGTGGTGCTCTGATTTAGGGCACCCCCCCTTTTTTTTAAAGCACCTTCTCCATCTACTGAGTCTGGGCGATCGGAGTATGGGTAAGTTCCCCTCTCCCTTCAACTCTTTTTCTTTTCATTTGATTCAGTATTTCCAAACAGTACTGCCTTCCTCTCTTTCATCTAGCAGAGTCCTGTGCACCCTCAGTTCTCCTGCCTTGTAAGGGTTTCCTCCCCACCCCCAGTACTGTTCTTACTTTGTAGCACAGACTCAGTTCTCTGGAATGCGGCCACCCATAAGCATGACACATTTTCAGAAGGCTTTAGAGATGTATCTGATTAGTCGACTTAATTTTGTTAAAGGGACACATAGGCAATTTATTAATTTCACAGTCTAGGTGCCTTGCTTTCAAAACATACTCATTTACAAGCCCTGAAATCACAGTAAAAAAATCAAAAGTAAGCAAACTAGGAAACAACAGATTGAAAAATAATTTGCAAACCACAGAAACATGTACTCCAGATTTTTTTTTAAATAAAGAGCCCAAGGTAAATTGAAACTCTTTCTCTATTAAAGAAAATGCATACAAAACTATCCATTTATTAATTTCAGTAATATTTACTTTGGAGAGGCAGAGACTAAAAATATATATGATATGATGTGTAAATATACATAAGTGCTTGAAAAGTAAAGTTAAATGCCTTCAGACTGAAAAAAAAAATGAAACAGGGTTGTTCTGATGGGATAGCAAACACTCTAAAGAGAATTCTCAGGGGATCTTCTTGAAGGAGGAGAGACTTGGCTGGAACAGGAAAAACTGGTAGAATTACCAGGGTTGACAAAGAGGTTAAGGAAAGGACAGTCCACACAGGGAGCTAGCATGAGATGCCAAGATAAGACCATATGATGCAGTCATGAATCTTCCTCCAGGGTACACAGGTATTATGTAACCTGAGAATCTTCTATAAAAACCTATAGGGATGATCAGTGATTTGTTTTGCTTTAATCCTAGAGAATGATATGCAGAGGGAAAGTGGGATTCATCCCAAAATTAGAAAAGGGGAAATCTCAACATATTGATGTACTACCAGCTGGCCATCTCCTAGACTCATGAATCACCCTTCAGCATAGATAAAAGACTTAGTTTTGTAACAACTCAGTGCACCAGAGGTGTGTCACCTAAAATCTCATGCTGATCACTCTCAGTAGACACGAAGGTTATCCCTGTGTCATTGGCTCTTTCCAGAGGCCTCTTCTCTGTTCTAAGTTCATATTCTTGAACAATGACCTTCTATTCAGAGTGGGTAAATAATGCATGAGGGCTTCATTCATATTATTGGTGACTTTTTTTGTTTTTTTTGAGATGGGGTTTCTTTGTAGCCCCAAGCTGGCCTGGAACTTGCTATATATACCAGACTGGCCTTGATTTCACAGAGATGGCTTACCTCTGCCCTCCCAAGTGCTGGGATTATGTGCCACCATACCCAGTGTGTGTGATTTTAATCACTGTCTGGAATATTTTTTCTAGTCAAGACTGCTTTAAAACAAATGAGCTCGTTTTGTTTTTTTTTTGATCATTAAGTGTTTGGGGGATATGATCTGAAGAAGATGACTTCATTTGTTTAAACATTGAATGAGTCCCTTTGGTATCAGCTAGCCTCCAAGATGGCTCCTGATGATTCCTGTCTCCTGTCATGTCTGTCCTGTGTAGTGTAGTACCAGAAGAATATAGTAAGTGCAATTGTATGTCCTTGTAGAGATGGATGATAAAGAAATTTTGACTTCAAGCTTTGTTTTCTCTGGCCTGAAGGAAACCAACTACCGTGTCATGAGGACACTAAGCAACTTACAGAAAGACCTTTGTTGCCAAGAACGAACTATGCCTTCTGCCAGTAGTTGAAGAGGAGCTGAAGCTTTTGGATCACAGTTATATGAATTAGCTATCTTAGAAGTGGAAACAACAGCCCCAGTCCTGTCTGTGGGTGACTGAAGCCCTGGCTGCCACTTGTTTTGATTTTTTTTTTTCCTCTTTGGCAGTCTTGGGTATTGAACTTAGATCCTTATATATTTGAGATGGGTGTTCTACCACAGAGCTATGGCCCTGGCCCTTGACACCTGGATTTGAGCTGTGTGAAAGACTCTGAGCCACAACTCACCCAGCGGAAGCTGCTCCTGAATTCCTGACAGTCAGAAATGGTATGTTAAATGTTTGTTGCTTTAGGCTACTAATTTTTAGGTATTTTGTTATTTAGAAATTAATAATAGACCTATTGCTTATTAGTTCTTGTGCCAGAAAGTGGAAGTTAGATTTTGCCCATTATAAACCGACAGTACTAAGGAAAAGGAATAAGGAAACAAATGCCCCAAACTGAGATACATAAACACCTAACATTATATTATAGCAAGTACCATGTGGAAAGCCCTATCAAGTGCTATAGGTGGCAGAAGATGCAGCAATGAACTCTACTTGGAGAGAAAAGGATTTGAAAAAAAAAAAAGCTTTACAGACATTTAGAGATTAGTTTCTAAGAAAAATCAATGCTTTTCTAGGCAAAAAGTTGAGAAGAACATACAGAAAGACCCAGGGGAAGGAGGCTCATTGTGTTAGAGGATGTACTCAATTCCATCCAGCTATGGTCAAGGATTCATATAAGGATTTCCTGTTAGGGAAGATTAATTCCTTCTAACATGTGAGAAGTCACTAACAGGCTTTAGGTAGGAGCTTGTACTCATATGTGTATTATAGAGTAGGCAGGTGTCCTAGTTTGTCTTTCCATTGCTGTGACAAAACACTCTGACACCAACTTGGGGAGGAAAGGGTTTATTCAGCTTACATCTCCTGGGTCACATTTCATCACTTAGGGAGCCCAAGACAGGAACTCAGGGCAGGAACCTGGAGGCCATGGAGGACTGCTGTTCACTGGCTTGCTCTCTACTGGCTTGCTCCTGGCTCATGCCCAGCCTGCCTTCTTATTACTGTCACTGCTCAACAATCAAGACAATACACCACAGATGTGGCCACAGGCCAATCCAATGGAGCCAATTCCCCAACCGAGGCTCCCTCAACCCAGGTGTGTCAAGTTGACACCAAAGCTATCCAGCACAATTGACCCCTTGTCAACTTGACACACAAACACATCACTATTAAACCACCTTTCCAGTTCTTATCCCCAAAGTATGATGTTAACACTAATCACAACCTAAGACAGTACATCCTTAAAAGCCCCACAGTCCTTAAAATGTCCAAACACTTAAAAGTCCAGTCTATTAAAAGTCTCTTAACTGTGGGCTGCTGTAAAATCCAAAACAAGTACTGTCTTATTTCAAAGGGAAGAATCAGGCACTCTCAAACAAAACCTAAGTCCAGCAAGTAGCTCAAGGCTGGACACCTGGGATTCACTCACGATCTTCTGGGCTCCAAAGGGTCTCGGCAGCTCCCCCTCTCCGACTCTGCCGTCCGTGGCACACTCATCTCGCAGGCCCAGGCCGACTCCATTCTACACCTACCGCTGCTCTTGGTGGTCGTCCCAGGGTACCGGCATCTCCAAAAAGCTGGGGTCGCTACTGAAACTGAGGCAGCACCTTCACCAATGGTCTCTTCTGACCTCTCCTGGTGCAAAGCCTCAGCTTCTCTCCATGACCCCTGCAATCCTGGGGTCTTCACAGCAACCGAGGTGCACTTCCACCAATGGTCTTTCCTGACCTCTCACAGTGCCAAGCCTCGGCTGCTCTCTGTGACCCCCTCAAATTTCAACACCGGAACCATATAGGAGACTCTTACACGTTACCAAGTCCGGCTTCTGGCTCAAGATGGAGGCTCAGGCCCTTTCTGGGTCACAGCTTCTGTGTGCTGACCTTGAAGATATTCTCCCCAGAAGATTTCACCTCAGTGATGCTGGTCTCTTGTTACTTACAGCTGATTTTTCAGCCCCAGCTAACCAGCATCAATTGCCCCAGTACCACAAAAGTTTCACTTCAGGTTCTGGTCTCTTGTTACTTACAGCTGATTCTCCANATAGAAGTGAAATGGATCATGTCTACGGCTGACCAGTCTCTAACGTACCAATAGTCTATTGTGAAAGAACTCAAGCACTTTTTCTTTTTTTTTCTTTTTTTTTTTTTTCGGTCTTTTTGAACAGTCGGTCTCTCTACTAAGCCCAGCTGGCAAACTCTCAGCTGGCCTTGACTCTCCACTCAATCCTCGCTCGCTCTGGGCTCCCAAGTGTTTCTGGATTACACGGCATCATGCTCCAACCACCTGGCCGGTCGCAATTTTCTATATTAACATCCATCCTTCCTGTTGTTGTCTCGACTCTCCCCACGCACATCATAATGTGTACATACATGCCTTGCTGGATCTTTGGTGTCAACTTGACACACCTTGGTTGAGGGAGCCCTCGGTTGGCGCGGAATGTGCTGCTCCATTAGATTGGCCTTGTGGCCACATCTGTGGTGGTTTGTCTTGATTGTTGGCAGCTGACCAGTTATAAAGAGCGCAGGCCTGGGCATGCAGCCAGGGGAGCACAGCCAGTACAACCAGACCTGAACAGCAGTCCTCCATGGTCCTCCAGGGTCCCCTGCCCTGAGTTCCTGTCTTGGGCTCCCTAAGATTGAATGAAATGTGACCCCAGTAGTATGTAAGCCTGAATTAACACCCTTATCCGTCCTCAAGTTCGGTGTTCAGAGTGTTTGTGTCACAGCCATGGAAAGACTAAACTAGGGACAGAAATTGGTCACCAGACGAGTGGGGTATGCTGTGACAGACCCATGACCTGGTGTTTGGGGGAGGATTGTGGAGGGTGTTGGAATTGGGCCGGCAGAAGAACATTGAATGCCTAAAGATAGGTTGCTTGTGGAGCTTGGAGCAGTTTTTGCCTGAAGATGTGTGTCGAAGATGGAGCCTTTGGCGTCGTGCAAGGTTCTTATTTTCCAAAGGGATCAGAGTCATCGTACTGGTGTATTCTGTGGGGCTCTCCGGTCAGCTGGGGCTAAGACATCCAGCTGTACAGTAATTCATATGAGACCAGAACCTTGACTACGTGAAATTCTTGTGTGTACTTGGGCAATTGATGCTGGTTAGCGGTGGCTGAAAAATCAGCGATGTAAGGTAACAAGCACCTTAAGCATCATCTGGAGGTGAACACTCTTCTGGTGAGCCACATATCTTCCAAGTGTCAGATACACAGCAAGCTGTGACCAGAAAGTGTCCTGAGCCTCCACCGAGCCAGAGCTGGAATTTTGCCTAACTTTAAGACGTACTCACTTAGGCTTGGTTTTTGGGTGCATCTGGAAATCTATTACGGGGTGGGTCACCCGAATAGCGCCGAGGCTCCTTGGCACTGTATAGAGGTCAGGAAGAGACCATTGTGTGGATGGCACCTAGTGCAGTGAAGAACTCGGTTTTGAGGGAGTCAGGACCCAACGGATGTTGCACAAGTGCATGAGCTGTCAGAAGCGAGCCTGCCAAGCAGGCTAGCCACTTGGTGAAGGGTGCTGCCCTCAGTTTTCACGGTAGCGACCCAGCTTTTGGAGGATGCCGGCGACATTGGTACCACCACAGAGCGACGGTTCGGTGCGAATGTTTAGTAGAATGGAGTCAGGCCTGTGGCCCCTGCAGATTAGCGAGATAGTGTGCCATGGACGCGGCAGTGTCGGGAGAGTGGGGGCAGACTGCGAGACCCTCTTGGAGCCCGACAGATATAGCTGAATCCCAGTGTGCGTCCAGCCTTGAGCTACTTGTGGACTTAGGTTTTGTTTAGAGTTGCTCTGATTCTTCCCTTGAAATAAAACAGTACTTTTTTGGATTTTACACAGCCCACAGTTTAAGAGGACTTTTAATAGACTGCGACCTGTTAAAGTGTTTGAACATGTTTAAGACTTGGAGGATTTTAAGGAATGTACTGTCCTTAGTTGTGTTGGATCAGTGCTTAACATCCATCTTTTGGGGGATAAAGAAACAGAAAGGTGGGGTTTTCATATCGATGTGTTTTGTGTGTCAAGTTAGACAAGGGGTCACATTGGGCTGGTAGCTTTGTGTCAACTTGAGCACACCTGGTTTGAGGCCAGCCTCATTGGTTGGGGGAATTGGCTCCATAGTAGATTGGCCTGTGGCCCGACTCACTGTGGTGTGTATCCTATTGTCTTGATTTTTGAGCAAGTGACAGTATAAGAAGGCAGCTGGGCATTTGAGCCAGAGTGCAAGCCAGAGAGAGCAAGCAGTGAACAGCAGTCCTCCAATGCGCCCTTCTCAGCCTCCCGTCCACTCCGCCCTGAGTTCCCTGTCTTGCCGGCCATCCTAAAGTGATGAAATGATAAACTGTGGCACCCAGGGATCCTGTAAGATTTTAGCTGAATAAACCATCTTCCTTCCCCAAGTTGGTGTCAGTCAGATGTTTTGTCACAGCAATGAGACAAAGAAACTAGGAACACCGTGCACTACTCTTATCAACAACATATGAGTACAAGCTCCTACCCTACAAGCCTGTTAGTGACTTTCTCACATGTTAGAAGTGACATTAAATCTTCCCATAACACAACTGGAACTCATTATATGAATCCTTGACCATAGCTGGATGGAATTGAGTACATCCTCTAACACAATGAGCCTCTTACCCCTGGTTCTTTCTGTCATGTTTCTTCTCAACTTTTTGCCTAGCACAAAGCATTTGATTTTTTGTTAGAAAACTATCTCTAAATGTCTCGTAAAGGCTGTTTTTTTTACTTCAAATCCTTTTCTCTCCCAAGTAGAGTTATTGCTGCATTCTTCTGCCACCTTATAGCACTTGATAGGGCCTTTCCACATCCCGGTACTTGCTATAATATAATGTTAGGTGTTTATGTATCTCAGTTTGGGGCATTTGTTTCCTTATTCCTTTTCCTTAGTACTGTCGGTTTATAATGGGCAAAATCTAACTTCCACTTTCTGGCACAAGAACTAATAAGCAATAGGTCTATTATTAATTTCTAAATAACAAAATACCTAAAAATTAGTAGCCTAAAGCAACAAACATTTAACATACCATTTCTGACTGTCAGGAATTCAGGAGCAGCTTCCGCTGGGTGAGTTGTGGCTCAGAGTCTTTCACACAGCTCAAACTTCCAGGTGTCAAGGGCCAGGGCCATAGCTCTGTGGAGAACACACCCATCTCAAATATATAAGGATCTAGCTTGCATATACCCTAAGACTGCCAAGCCAGGAAAAAAAAAATCAAAACAAGTGGCAGCACCCAGGCTTCAGTCACCCACAGACAGGACTGGGGCTGTTGTTTCCACTTCTAAGATAGCTAATTCATATAACTGTGATCCAAAAGCTTCAGCTCCTCTTCAACTACTGGCAGAAGGCATAGTTCGTTCTTGGCAACAAAGGTCTTTCTGTAAGTTGCTTAGTGTCCTCATGACACGGTAGTTGGTTTCCTTCAGGCCAGAGAAAACAAAGCTTGAAGTCAAAATTTCTTTATCATCCATCTTCACAAGGACATACAATTGCAACTTACTATATTCTTCTGGGGACTACACTACACAGGACAGACATGACAGGTAGCACAGGAACATCAGGAGCCATGCTTGGAGGCTAGCTGATAACCAAAGGGATCTCATTCAATGTCGCTTTAAAAAACCAACTTCGACAGTCATCTCTTCATCCTAACCTCCCCACAACATTCCCTTACTCGAATCACAAAAAAAACAACAACGAGCTCATTTGTTTTAAGCAGTCTTGATAGAAAAAATATTCCAGACCGTGATTAAAATCATCACCACTGGGTTATGGTGGCACTCAATATCCCCAGCAATCTGGAGGGCAGAAGGTAAGCCATCCTGGTGAAAAATCAAGAGTCCTGCCTGGTATATGCAGTTCTACGGCCAGCTTGGGGGCTACACAAAGAAAACCCCCTATCTGCAAAAAAAAACAACAACAAAGTCACCAATACATATGAAATGAAGCCCTATGATTATTTACCCACTCTGAATAGAAGGTCATTGTTCAAGAATATGAACTTAGAACAGAGAAGAGGCCTCTGGAAAGAGCCAATGACACAGGGATAACCTTCGTGTCTACTGAGAGTGATCAGCATGAGATTTTAGGTGACACACCTCTGGTGCACTGAGTTGTTACAAAACTAAGTCTTTTATCTATGCTGAAGGGTGATTCATGAGTCTAGGAGATGGCCAGCTGGTAGTACATCCCACATATGTGCCGATTTCCCCTTTTCTAATTTTGGGATGAATCCCACTTGTCCCTGGCAGACCCTAACATTACTCTAAGGATTTAACACAAATACAAAACAAATCACATGACTCATCCATATAGGTTTTTATAGCAGAGATTTTCTCAGGTACATTAATACCTGTGTACCCTGGAGAAGATTCATGAATGCATCTTATGGCTCTCTATTTGGCATCTCATGCTAGCCTCCCTGTGCTGGTCACTGGTCCTTTCCTTCTACACCTCTTTTGTCAACCTTGGTACTCCTCTCACCAGTTTTTCCTGTTCCAGCCAGTCCTTCCCCCCCGTTACCTTCAAGACAGATCTCCTAGAATTCGTCTGTTATGCGTGGTCTATTGCACCATCAGAACCAACCCGGTTGATTCGTTTTGTTCAGGTCGAATGGTCGCAGATGTAACTGTTCCGTGTATCAGCACTTATGTAGTATTAACACATGCATCTCTATGATATATCTGTTTTAGTCCTTGCCTGCTCCAAAGTAATACTTACTGAAATTAAAAGGATAGTTTTGTATGAAATTCCTTCTTTAAAGAGAAAGAGTTTCCCCAATTTACCTTGGGCTCTTTATTTTAACAAAAAATCTGGAGTACATGTTTCTGTGGTTTGCAAATTATTTTTTCAATCTGTTGTTTTCCTAGTTTGCTTACTTGTTGATTTTTTTTAACTGGTGATTTTCATGGCTTTAAAATGCAGTATGTTTTGAAGCACGGCACCTGAGACTGTGAATTGAATAAATTGCCTAGTGTTCCCTTTAACAAAATTAAAGTCGACTAATCAGAATACATCTCTAAAGCCTCTGAACATGTGGTCAATGCTTATGGGTGGCCGCATTCCAGAGAACTGAGTCTGTGCTACAAAGTAAGAACCAGTACTGGGCCTGGGGTGCGGAGGAGGGAAACCCTTACAAGGCAGTGAGAACTGAGGGTGCACAGGACTCTGCCTAGATGAAAGAACGAGGAGAGGCAGTACGGTTGTGTTGGGGGACCATACTGCAATCAAGTGGCAAAGAAAAAGAGTTCTAGGAGTGGGGGACATTTGCCACTACCATACTCGGCATCGCCACCGACTCGTAGACTGAGAAGGCCTCACCAGACAGGGCTTTAAAAAACAAGGGGGGGGTGCCCTAAATCAGAGCACCACCCTCAGGTAATATGCGGATTCGCACCAGTCTTCTGGCCTGCTCTCTGGCCCACCCTTGGGAGCATTTTTGTGATCTTCAGTCACAGCACCTCCTAGCACTCTGGGCTTCCCCCCCGTACCGAAACCAACCCCTTCGGCTCACGTTTACCTTCTGTCTTGTAGCCTGGGCCGACCTGTAGCTCTAGATTTGCCTAGCAGTTCAGGTGGGTCCCTGTGTTAGTGTCCAGTGGGAAGGTTCCGGCCCTGCCACTCAGAAACTGGCAAGTTACTTGACTTCTGAGAACTTTGGTTTTTGTCATCTACATATTGAAGCTAATATACACCTATAGTCTGGACTGTTGTGAGGAATGCGGGTCAGCTGCCCCACAATAACTGTAGCTATTGGAATAGTGGTAAAAGCAGGGAATAGGGACCTGGACAGGGATTGAACAGACTTGCTTCCTTGCCCCTTCAAGGTGACTGAATTCTCCCATCACTGTCATAATCTATCAAATGGAGACAATCATTATACAGTTTCCATCCTTTGCAAAGGATGTTCAGAGCCAGTTAAATTTACAAGTGTTCATATAGATGGAAGTAGCGCAAGAGTGGTCGCTAGTGATTATCTATTTTAGGATTATTTCTTTTTACTACTATCAGAAGAATGCAATGGAAGGCAACCAGGCTCTGAGGACTCTCCTGCTGAACTTCCTGGCTTTTCACTTTTATAAGCTGAGTGATCCCAACACTCTTATCCCTTACCTCTGTGCGCTTTAGAGGTAATAACAGTAGCCTATTACCGTACAGGACACCCCAATCATGTAATATTCCTGTACACAAAACAATATTGACAATCTTGGACCTACACTGAGTACACAATAACAAGATAAAGCCAAAATTCAATGCAATCGACAATTAGACACCTATGTAGACTATAGAAGACATGCTAAACTCCTCTTCTCTGCTTTTCAAATGAATTTCGTGTGTAATTTTAAAGTATGACATTTTCTCACAGTTAAAATTAATTTAAAGTTAATGCTTCTCTGCTGGTGATTAACCCTCTGGCTACTACTTCAGTCCCTTGGACAATAAGCCAGCCTCTCAGTCATAAATGGTTTTCGACCAGATCCCAGCTGACCATTTCTTCATTGTCGATGCATATAGCAGATGGTGAACTACATCTTTTAAAATATTCCTTCCGAAGGGAAGAGTGTAAAGATCTCTGAAGAATTAAATGCTCTCATTGTGAGAGGACAACATTGTGTCAGTTCTCTGGCCCTGTGGAGGAAAAGAGACTTCATGATTAGGCACATGGAGAATCTCCCTGTGTGCTCGATTTCGAATGACACACCAAAAACTAGCCACTTCACATAACAATTTTACTTTGCTCTCTGACTGTATTGTGGCAAGTGCACAAATCGTTCATTTAGATACGGAAAGGCTTACAGTTACAGGAAACAGTTTTTTTTAATACTCTCCTTTTCTAAGTTTTCATTTGAAAATAATTTCAGATGCATCAAAAAGTTGCAAAAGAAAGCACCAGGAAGGTAGCTCAGTGGTAGAACACTTGCCTAGCATGGCCAAGGCCTTGTGTTCTATTCCCAGTACAGCAAAGCAAACAAAGGAAGCCAAATGAAATTGAAAAAAGAATATAAGGAATTCCATCACCCAGCTTCCTCCTATGTGAACATTTTCTATAACCATGGTTCAAATTTTAAACTCAAACCATTAATACTGATGTATTTTAACTAACTGAAAGTCAGCCTTCATTTCATTGGTGTGATGTTTCTGGTTCGAGTTCCCACATTGGTTTTAATTGTCACATCTCTTTAGTATTCTTTATTTTATTTATTTATTTATTTATTTATTTATTTATTTATTTGTATAAGTGTACTGTCTGCATGTAGGTTTGTGCACCCATGTTGTGCAATGCCGCAGAGGTCAGAAGAAGGCATCAGATTCCCCTGGAACTGGAGTTAAAGACAGTTCTTAGCTGCCATGTGGGTGCTGGGAATCGAACCCCGGTCCTCTGCAAGAGCAGCCAGTGCTCTTAACCACTGAGCCATCTCTCCAGCCCCTAGTATTCTTTAATCTGAAGTAATTTATCAATCCTTCTTTGTTTTTATATTATTTTGTAGAATGTTCACCTACTGGAGTTTATCATGCCTCATATTTGTTTATGATTGAATTTAAAGCATGCATTTCTTTTTTGCAAGAATAACTTTTTGTGGTCAATAAAGATCTTGTGAGAATATAGTTGAAACTACACATTAACTTAGAAAAAAATCAAGCCTTCTCAGTAATTTAAGAATCACTGAATTAGAATCACTTTACTGATACTGGAAATGATTCTGTTGCCATTTTCCAAGTGGTAACAAGAGTTCAGTAATTTTTAAAAAATTTTTTTATTTATTCTTGTATGTGTATGAATGTACTGTCTGCATGTAGGTTTGTGCACCCATGTCATGCAATGCCGCGGAGGTCAGAATTGGGTGTCGGATTCCCCTGGTACCTCTTTAACTCAACCTCAAGAGGTGTCCATGTGGATGGGAACTGAGGCCTCTTGCCAACAGTAGGCATTTGTTTGCAAACATGTTCATGAGGTGCTTAGACCTGAGTCCTTTGGCTGCAGATTACACTCCAGATAACTCCAGTCCTGGCAGACACATTAGAGTACAACTCTGAGAGAGGCTCTCAGCTAGAACCACTCAGATAAGACACTCCCCAATTCCTGACCTCCACAGTGGGTGTGGGAGATAATAAATGTTTATTGTTTTAAGCCATTACATTTGGGTATGATTTATGATGGAGAAATAGTCTGCTCATGCTACTAGGCAGTAAAAAAATAGTAAAAAAAAAAGTTCAAGAGGAGATAATACTAAGAAAGAAAAGAAACAAAATCCTACTGCCAACCCATGGGGTCAAAAGACTATATAGTAAAATGATATCCAAGCAAGGCATTCTGACACATACCTGTAAGTCCAGCACTCTGAAGTCTGAGGCAGGAAGATCCTAAGATGAAGCAAATTCAGGTCCAGCAAGAGAACATAGTGAAATCCCTTCTCACCAAAGTAATAGCAGCAGCAACAACATAAAAATAAGAGGACTAATAGTAATTTAAAGAATTGAGCCTGTGAGGTGGCTCAATAGACATCCTGAAATCAATCCAGTGAACTCACATAAAGGTGGAAGGAGATAACTGACTCAAAGTTTTCCTTTTGACATCTACACAAATGCTGTGGCATGTGTGCTCACATATACACATCAGAGAGAGAGAGAGAGAGAGAGAGAGAGAGAGAGA
>VZQC01014031.1:2634817-2716266 GCA_009823505.1 Rhizomys pruinosus | reverse complement strand
ACTACAGCAATATAGACTGGACTCCTATTTGATCAACATGCTTGTGCATACAAGCTTCTCCAACTGGACTATGGGAACCTTGGGTTGTTCAAAATTTGGACATAGATACTTGCAAATTGGTTTTACATGAATGTTACTTACATTCATTGCTTATGCTTAATAATTTGGCTCCCTTTGAAAAAAATGCACCAATTACCTAATTGTATGGCAAACTGAGTAACATCAATGTTATCTGAAAAACAACTGTGCTATTATATTGTAGAATCCCCTAAAAAAACAAACGAGAAAAAAATAAAATATCAGAAGGCTTTCTCTGTGACTGGAATTATGTTACATGATTTATTTATCACTTAAAATAGTGAATATCAATATTCATTAAAGTTAAATGAATTGATAAATTTTCACCTTAACTTTGCTTTCTGAGTATGCATGAGAGTTTTTGTGTTTGTTTAAAGAAATTTCTATCAGCCAGGTGTGGTGGTACATGCCTTTAGTTCTAGTAATCTGGAGGCAGAGGCAGGCAGATCTCTGTGAGTTCAAGGCCAAACTGGTCTACATAAAGAGTTCCAGGCCAGGCAGGGCTGCACAGTGAAACCCTGTTTAAAAAATAAAGAAAAAAAGAAATTTCTATTATCACTGATTGGTTGTATGAGATAAGAAACTGAGGGGCCAGCAGGCGGCTTAGAGCATCAGGGCACTTGGGACCAAGTCTGACAACCTGAGTTTGATCCGTGGGACTTATGCAAATAGTCTTCTGACCTCCATGTGTGTGGCATGTGTGTGCTCACACACATACACACACAAATAAATGAATATAATTAAAAACTAAGAAATTGAGACTTAAGGAACCTAGAGCATGTTTATACATATATAACTATATAATATATTGATAACAGCTTTATTGATTTATGTCATATACCATAAAATTATTACTTATAAAAAGAGTTATTTTAATTATGTGTCTGTGTGGTGTTCTTTTGAGTGTAGGTGCCTGTGGAGGCCAGAAGAGAACACTGGATCTCCTGGAACTGGAGTTACAGGCACCTGTGAACCGCCTGAAGTGGGTGCTGGGAACGGAACTCAGATCCTCTGTAAGGGCAGTCCTGTGCTCCTAACAGCTGAACCAGTTCTCAGTTCTTAAAATTCATCCTATTAAAATGTAAAAAATCAGGTCTGGAGAGATGGCCTAGCAGTTAAGAGCACTGACTGCTCTTGCGAAGGACTCGGGTTCGATCCCCAGCACCCACATGGCGGCTGAGAACCGTCTTTGACTCCAGTCCCAGGGGAATCTGACACCCTCTTCTGACCTCTGTGGCATTGCACAACATGGGTGCACAGACCTACATGCAGACAGTACATTTATACACATAAAAAAATAAAATGTAAAAAATCTAGTGGCTTCTGGGCATGGTGGTGCACACCTTTAATCCTAGCACTCAGGAGGCAGAGGCAGGCAGATCTTTGTGAGTTCAAGGCCAGCCTGGTCTACAGAGTGAGTTCCAGGACAGCTGGGGCTACAGTGAGACCCTGTCTCAAAAAGACCAAAGGGAAAAAAAATCCAGTGGCTTTTAGTGTATGCACAGTGTTATGAATTAATCATTATTTACATTCAAGACATTTCCATCCCCCCATAAAGAAACTCCATACTCTGAACTCTTGTTTCATTTTTAATCTCCCCTCAACCTCTGGTAACTATTAAGGTATTTCTTTCAGAATGGATTTGACTGTTGTCGATATTTCATTTAAATGGACTCACAGTTGTAACCTATTGTATCTACTTCTTGGCACAGTATTTTCAAGACCCATTTCTGTTAGTCATGTTATCGCATTTGTCAGTATTTAATTTCATTTTCTTGGGCCAAATAATATTGCTTTGTGTGAAAAATCACATTGTATTTGTCTATTTCCTAGTCAATGAAAGTTTAAATTGTTTCTGTTTTGGCTCTCAAGGATGCCAGTAAGACATACTATATACAGATTATTGTATGGAAATGTGTTTCATTTGTCTTGGATACAATGATGGTGAATGTCTTTTCATATAATAAGTATATGCATTTCATGTACTTATTACATCTTGAGAGAACCATCTATTTATAGCTATTGGTCATTTTTATTTTTTAAATCTTAAAAATGATTTATTTTAATTTTTTTATCCATGCATATGCATGTGTGTGACACATGTATACAGGTGTCCACAGAAAGCATGGATCCCCAAGAGGGCATTAGATCACCTGGAACTGGAGTTATAGGCTGTTGTGAGCCACCCAACATGAGTGCAGGAAACCAAACTCGGGGTCTCTGGAAAAGCAGCAGTGCTCTTAATTGATGAGCCATCTCTCCAGCCCCCTTTGGCCTATTTTTTTTTTTTTTTTGGTCTTTTCGAGAGAGAGTCTCCCTGTAGCCCCAGCTGGCCTGGAATTCACTCTGTAGACCAGGCTGGCCTTGAACTCACAAAGATCAGCCTGCCTCTGCCTCCCAAGTGCTAGGATTAAAGGTGTGCGCCACCACGCCTGGTTCATTTTTAAAATGAGTTTTGTGTGTTCTAGACACAAGTCGTTTATCAGAAATACAGTTTGTAAAATATCCTGTTGTTCTGTGTATTGTCTTTTTAAAAGTCTTCTTTGTTTGAGACTGGTTTCACTATGTACCCCAAGTTAGAATTCTCTTGCCTTAGCTTCCCAAGAACTAGGATTATAAGGATGTGCCACCACGCCCAGCTAACATCCTTCCTTTTTTGGTAGAAAAATAATATTCCATTGCACATGTCACATTCTGTTTATTAACTTAATACCTGTTGGCCATTTGTGTTATCTCTACTCTGGCTTTGTGAAAAATGCTATGAACATTTACATATAAGCTTTTATGTATACATCGACTTTCAAAAGTCTTTGCTATGGGAGAATTGCTAGATCATATGGGAGCTCTCTGTTTATCAATTTGAAGAACTAAGAAGGTGTTTCCCAAATTGGGTACATCATTTTACAACCTATTAGCAGTATTCAAAGTTCTCATTTCTGTACAGAAATCCTTGCCACTAAGATCTTAGCAATCCTAATGAATGAGACATGGTATTTCAGTGCAGGTTTGATTTGCATTTGGGCATAGTTAAAATAGATGAAAATTAGATTCGAACTCAGGGTCCAAAGCCAACCCTTAGACTGCCCTCATAGAGTAATCATTACTGTACAATTCGAAGTTTTATTTTGTATGTGTGAAGGATATAGAGAAAACATTAGCAGAATTCCCACTGGAGAGGGATATGCTTTGGTTGGGTGAATTGAATTAGCTAGATGTGGGTGAGGAGACTCTAAGGAGTACAATTAAGTAGCAACTGTACTACCTTCTGAGATCCCTTAGCCCCTGTTAACTACAGGGCTTTGTTTTCTAGGTAGGCACCCAAGCAAGTCAATGCTGGAACTGGATTGTGTGGGAGAATTGAATAGAATCAGAAGGAAAAAGAAGCCTGTACTGGCTGCCTCAGACCTAGCTGCCAAGGGCAGCATCGAAAGTCAGGGCTTTCCAAGGAGGAACCTTCGAGCACTTCCTTAAGGAAAAAACATGACATCTTTTAGAAAAAAAATCCTCCAATTCAGGTGATATGTGTATATATGTGTATATATATATATACTGTAGCAATACAAGTTGGAGAGAACAACAACAAAAGAACTGGGAATTAAAAAAAACCCCAACTCTGAAAAGACTCACAAAAAGATGCAAGATATATATGGCAGAGTACAGGGACTCAGGTGGGTTGGGGGGCATGGAAAGGAAAGTGACTCTAAATTCAATTGAGAAATGATGTATGATTTATGGGAAAAGCTTAATAACAATAAAAAATTAAAAAAATAAATTGTCAACAAGGACTTTCATGATTTTGTTGGGTGTGTGAGCTGTAGTCTCTTCATGAAATCATCAATAAAATTATTGCTGATGAAGAGCATGACAAAGGTTGATTTGAATAAGGGGTTAAAATGGGGCAAAATCAGAGATATCCTATAGAAAGATAGTCACACATTATATATAATTATATATCTTATTTATAATATCTATTATATATATATAATAATATATAAATTATATATATATATTCTTTTTCTCATCTTTTTTTCCTTTTTGCCCAAACACAGTATTTTAAGTACCTGGTGGCACTGACTGGTTTTATATTCTTTTCCATCAGCTCTGGTTATGAAGTGACATATGTTTACCAGTGCACTAATTTCCAGGCTGAAAGTTTATCCTTATTCAGATGCAACTAACATTGGTCTACACAAAGTACCTACAGTCCCAAATATGGTCACTCATCTATGGGTGGAATACTGATCCTTTATTCTTTCAGATTTTGGTTGTTATGCTTGGCTTTTAATGGCTGCACCACCTCTCAATCCTGATTCCTTATTCTTTAAATTATTTATTTATTTATTTATTTTTATGTGTATGAGTGTTTTGCCTGCATGTATATAAGTATGCCATGTGTGTGCAGTGCCTGTGGAAGCCAGAAGAGGGCATTGCATCATCTGGAACTGGAGTTACAGATGGTTGTTAGCTGCCATGTAGGTGCTGGGAAACAAACCTGGGTCCTCTACAAAAGCTGTCAGAGCTCTTAACTGCTGACCATCTCTCCACCCCCAAAATATTCTTTTTAAAATGTATTTCTTTTTACTTATTATTTTTATTTTTATGTGTATGAGTGTATTGTCTGCATGTGTGTAAGTACACCTGTGTTGGGCAATGCCTGAGAAGGTCAGAAGAGAGTGTGAAATTACCCCTGGAACTAGAAGTATGGATGGTTGTTAGCTGCCATGTGGGTGCTGAGAACTGAACCCAGGCTCTCTGCAAGAGCAGCCAGTGCTCCTAACCGCTGAGCCATCTCTTCAGCCCCTTAAATTTTATGTTATTATTTTAAAATTATATGTATTATGTGTCTGGATGAGAGTTTGTGTAACTGCTTACAGGTACAGAGTCCAGAAGATGGCATTGGATCCCTGCCGCTGCCAAAAGTGGTGCTGGGAACTGAACTAAGATCCTCTGGAAGAGCAGCAAGCACTCTTCATTACTGAGCCGTCTCCCCAGCCTGGATATGACTACCATATTCATTACCAATTTTAAGTTAGCAACTTGATGACAGGTATCAAGTCAGTTAGCTTGCAAATTCTTGAAAATCTGACAATGAACATGAACCAGAGGGAGCGTCTGCACACCAGTTCCAGACATTCAGCAAGGAACTCTTTGAAATGAGATGTCTTTTCACATAAAAAATGACAGATGGACATTAGTTCAGAAAATATAACTACACATTGTATTAATTACTTTTTTGTTATGAAACATCATGGCCAAAAGCAACTTATGGAAGGAAGAGTTCATTTGGATTCCAGTTCCAGACGATAAGAATCCACCCTGGGGCACCTTCCCATTGTTCAGGGTAGAAGGCTTCTCCTTAATGGCTCTAATGTCAGCAACAATTATAGCTTCCTTGGCTGCCATATCATGTTTCTGAATTCCCCTTTTCTCTCCAAACTGTATTTCTTTCTTCCCTACTTGGTGGTTTGTTTTTTTTTTTTCCCCTGTCTTTTTGAGACAGGGTCTCCCTATAGTCTTAGCTAGCCTGGAGATCGCTCTGCCCTGTAGACCAGACTGGCCTTGAACTCACAGAGATCTGCCTGTCTGCCTTGGAAGTGCTAGGATTAAAGGCATGCACTACCATGCCCAGTGTCTACTTGGTGTTTTTCTTAGTAAACCTGTACCTGTGTTATTAATAACCACACTATAGATTCAGTATTATGCTGTCTTTTAATTTAGCCTTTTAAGTTAGCCTCAGGCAATTTCTTGGGATAGGGGCAGAAGGCAGTCAGATTATTTGCCAAAATATATGAATGGCCTCCAGCCTAGTTACCAATGTTGTTTCCCTCTGAAGCCTCTTGAGCAGGATCTCTTCAATTTGTTTTATCCTCAGCACTACAGTCTTTGAGGATGGCCCATTAAGTTCTGTTTACAGCAATTACTATTCTAGTCCAAAGTTATAAAGTCTTCCATAGTCCTACAACAAACATAATCAGATTCTTCACAACAATAATCTACCCTTTGGTACCAATTTCTGTATTAATTACTTTTCCATTGCTATGATAAAACACCATGACTAAAAGCAACTTATGAAAGAAAGAGTTTATTTTGGGGCTGGAGAAATGGCTCAGCAGTTAAGAGCACTGACTGTTCTTGCAGAGGACCTAGCACCCACATGACAGCTAAGAGCTGTCTTAGGCCGGGTGTGGTGGTGCACACCTTTAATCCCAGCCAATGGGAGGCAGAGGCAGGTGGATCTCTGTGAGTTCAAGGACAGCCTAGTTTACAGGGAGACCCCATCTCAAAATGGCAAAAAAAAGAAAAAAAAAGAAAGTTTATTTTGACTTATGGTTCTAGAGAGATAAGGGTCCATGATGGTGGGTAGACATGGTGGCAAGCGGCAGGCATGAAAGCAGGATCCAAAAGCTGAGCTCCCATCTTCAGTCATAAACTTCAAACAGGGAGAGCAAACAGGAAGTAAAGCAAGGCTATGAAATCTCAAAGCTTGCCCTCAGTGATGTGCTTCCTCTGGCAAGGTTGTACCTTCTAAAGGTTGCATGACCTTCTCCAAACAGCACAACCAACTGGAGACCAGTGTTCAAATACTGGAGCCTCTGGGGAACATTACTTATTTAAACCACCACACATACATAGAAAAGCCAAAGAGAATTAATGTAGGCTTGTTAAAAGCAGTAAGCATCAGCAATATGACTAGGTACAAAATACATAAAAATTAGCTTTCTTCATTAAAAATAGTAGCTAAGCTTTCATGTGTTGGAAGGTGCAATCTACCCTGCTGGGGGGGAAGGCCATCAGTGATATTATCTACACTGCTGGAGGGGAAAGCCATCAATGATATTACTCAGTGGTGAACTCAACATGCTACAGTATTGATCTGCCGGGCAAGGTATACCCACTGGTACCATAGTGGCACAAAGATTACGGTGGTAACCAACTGCTTTTGGATTGGATTTGAAGCCTGATCCACAGGGAACACTTCATGCCTGGCCAAAAACTCATTACTTGGAAGGTCATAGGCCCTAATGGGGGGAACCTGCTACTTTGTCTTGCTAAGTGACTATGTTATCAAACTGCCTTGTACACATAGATTAGTGCTATCATGAACCTTGGCCAGAGAAGCTTCTCTCTGCACTTGTCAGCAGTCAATGTGGAGACTGCTAACTGGTCAAAGTGCTGAGAATAAGTGACTGTTGAGTACTCATACTCATACTCATACTCATACTCATGGGGCATTTATATCACTTTCCACTCCCTAGGCTGAGGATGGGGTATAGGGCTGTGCAATGCTGTCTTCTGGTCAGGACATGGCCATTGCACTCAGGAACTCATTGCAGCTGTGGTTACCAGCACAAGAGCTTCACAAGAGCAAATCAACAAGATCAGTCAATATTCCAACAGGCAGCTCTTATTGAACACAGTGGGTTATTTATTTTTTTTTAAAGATGAGGTCGTGAAGGGGAAGGAAGGTATGTTGGGGTGCTTGGGGGGAGTGGGAAGGGAAATTTGGGGGTAGATATGATCAAGAGATATTGTTCATGTTTGAAATTGTTAAAAAAGAAATAAAAGATACTCTACTAAAAACAGAGAATAAAAACCCAGAAAAAGTATTCATAGTATAAATATCAAAGACCTAACATAACCAAAGAGCAAAACTGTTACAAATAAAGGAGGAAAGGAAATACAATAGCCTAAAGAAAACAAAGAACATTTCCATGTGTGAAATTAATTAAAAATGACCAAGCATAATACAAAACTTCGGTGTTACTAATAATTAAAATATCCTTGTGAACTAATTTGTGAATTAAAACAATAATGCAAAAAATTATTTTTCTTGGAGATGGAAGCCCCACCCCCACTTCAGGTGAGGGCTGGGTGAAGGTCCCAGAGTCCCGACCTGGGGTGATACAGAGGCCGTGAGGGCGGGGTAAAGGTCCCAGCTACCCAACTTGGGGAGAGACAGAAGCCCCACCTCCACTTCCAGGTGAGAGCTGGGTGAAGTACCCAACTACCCACACCGGGATGAATCAGGGGCTACAAGGGCTGGGTGGTCCCAGTGACCCGAACTGGGGTGAGACAGAGGCCGCAAGGGCAGAATTGAAGGACCTGGCCACCTGACTGGGGGCGAGTCAGAGGCTGCGAGGGCAGAGTGAAGGTCCTAGTGACCCAACCCGGGTGAGAGAGAGGCCTCAAGGGCTAGATGAAGGTCTCAGTCACCTGACCCAGGGTGAGATGGAAACCCTGCCCTCGCTTCCAGGGAGGGCTGGGTGAAGGTCCCAGTGACTCAACCTGGGGCACAAGTCAACAGAAGAGACAGAAAACTTGCCACTCCACAGCCAACCTAAAGGAACGGGCTATGGGAAGTGACTAGAGTGAGCGAGCGGGCAGGCTCAGCAGCGAGCTGCCCTGATTTGTCACCTGTTCAGATCTCTGGAGAAGTTTCAGACCAGAAAGAGGGGTGTTAGCTGGACCTTCTAATACACAGCTGAAGGAGAGAACCTGAAGCCTGGACCAGCCAGCCCTTCATAAACAAGAAGAAGCCAACTAAGGCAACTGAAGATGACAAGCAGAGTAAGCTGTCAACACAGTGAAGAAATACTTGAATTTTGCATCAGACTACAACAAAACAAATCCACATGTCAAAAGCACAACAACAACATGGGAAAAGCAAATAATAAATCCCCACCAAACTATCAGTTCTATAGAAGACTCCAACAATGAGATCTCCCTGGAGGTAACCCAGGACACAGATTTTAAAAGAACAAATCATAGACATACTCAAAGAACTCAAGGCATACAAAGGACAAGCCAGGGAACTGAAGGGAGAGAATGATAGACTCCAGAAGGGAGTGGAATCACTGAAAAGATCCCATGCTGAAATGAAAAAGGAAACTGGGCAGCAAATCAAGGATCTAGAAGGAGAGGATGACAAGCTCCAGAAGGAACTGGAAATACTAAATAAATCACAGGCTGCAATGAAAAAAAGAAATCAAACACTCATCCTATCAGCAGGAAAGGATTGGAGCAAGCCTCAGTAACAGATGGGATGAAGTGGAAAATAGAATATCAAGATTGGAAGATAACATGGAAGAACTAGAATGCTCAAGCAAAGATTATGAAAAATTTTAAAAAATACAAGAGTGGAACAATCAGGAAATGTGGGACACTATGAAAAGACCAAACCTCCGCATCATAGGGATAGAGGAAGGAGAATCCCAGGACAGTGGTATTGATGACATTATCAACAGAATAATAGAAAAAAAAATGCCCCAAGCTGAAAAAAAATCCATACAAATACAAGAAGCACATACAACATCAAATAGATAAGATCAGAAAAGAAACTCCCCATGCCATATCATAGTTAAAATGTTAGACACCCAAAAAAAAAAAAAAAAGACAAAATACTGAAGGCTACAAGAGAAAAACAAGTTACACATAAAGGGAAGCCCATCAGAATTACAGCTGCCTTTTCAGTGCAAATGATGAAAGCCAGAAGAATGTGGACCAAAGTATTTCCAGTATTAATCGACTATAGATGCCAACCCAGATTACTATACCCAGCAAAAATGTCGATTATAGTTGAAGGAGAAAGAAAACATTTTCATGACATAAACAAGATGAAAGAATTCATGTCCAGAAAACCAACACTTCAGAAAATACTCAAAGCAGTTCAATGGTCAGAGGAAAGGAGCAAACTATCCACTACCCCCAAGCAGCTAGAGAGAGTAATTAATAAAAGTATAACTGTGGAAATACAAACCTAGACCAAGAATGCAAATGAAAAATAAGTTGAAAAGAAACACACATCTCAATAATAATGATTCTTAAATAATAATAATATTCTTAATAATAATAATTCTTAAATATTAATGGTCTTAATGCCCCAATCAAAAGATATAGACTGGGAGAATGGATTAGGAAACAAAATCCATCCATATGCTGTCTACAAGAAATCCATCTCATCTGCAAGGATAGGCACCAACTTAAGTTGAAAGGGTGGAAAAAAATACTCCAAGCAAATGGTACCAAGAAGCAAGCAGGAGTTGTTATTCTAATATTAGACAAAATAGACTTCAATGTAAACCTAGTCAGAATAGATGAAGAGGGCCTTTATATCCTTATCAAAGGAACAATTAGCCATGAAGAATGTCACAATCATGAATATAATATATGCACTAAACTCTGTTGCACCAAACTTTATAAGCACAATTCTGTTTTTTTTTATTTATTTATTTTTATTTTTGTATGTGTATGAATGTATTGTCTGCATGCAGGTCTGTGCACCCGTGTCGTGCAATGCCGCGGAGGTCAGAAGAGGGTCTCGGATTCCCCTGGAACTGGAGTTCTCCTGGAATTGGAGTTACAGACGGTTCTCAGCCGCCATGTGGGTGCTGGGGATCGAACCCGGGTCCTCTGCAAGAGCGTCGGATAAGCACAATTCTGTAGGACCTCAAGGCACAGATTAATCCCAGCACACTAATAGCAGGGGACTTCAATACCCCACTTAGCCCTTTGGACAGGTCAACTGGACAAAGAATACACGGAGAGACATCTGAACTGAACAACATTAATATACCAAATAGACTTCACAGACATCTACCAAATATTCCACCCAAACATTAGAGAATATACTTTCTACTCAGCACTCCACAGAACATTCTCCAAAATCAATCACATACTGGGACACAGAAAAAAACCATCAACAAATACAAAAGGATTGAAATAACCCCATTCACTTTATCAAACCACAGTGCAATAAAGTTCAATATCAGCACTCGAATAAGCCCTACTATCTACAGGAACACATGGAGAGTAAACAACACACTTCTGAATAATGAATGGGTCACGGAAGAAATAAAAAAGAAATAAAAATATTCTTGGAACTAAATGAAAAAGATGATACAATACAACAAAACATATGAGATACTTTAAAAGCAGTCCTAAGAAGGAAATTTATAGCCCTAAGTGCCTACATTAAAAAAAAAAAAAACAGAAAGAGCACAAATAAATGATCTAACACTGCAGCTAAAACATTTGAGAGCCAACAACAAATGAACTCTAAACCCAAAAGACAAGATGAAATAATAAAAATTAGAGCAGAGATCAATGAAATAGAAACAAAGAAAACAATACAAAGAATTGATGACTCCAAAAGCTGGTTCTTTGAAAGGATAAATAAGATAGACTTCTAGCCTAGTTAACCAATAGAAAGCACAACTCCAAATCAATAGACTTCAAGATGAAAAGGGAAACATCATGACAGACAATGAAAAGATTCAGACAATCATATGAGAATATTTTAAAAACCTATACTCTACTAAATTTGAAAACCTAAGAGAAATGGATGAATACCTGAAATCCTGGAATTCACCAAAGCTTAATCAAGAAGAGATTGACAGTTTAAACAGACCTATAACAAACAAGGAAATTGAAATAGTAATTCAAAATCTCCCCACTAAAAAAAGCCCAGGCCCAGATGGATTTACAGCAGAGTTCTAGAAAACATTTAAAGAGGACATAAAACCACTATTACTCAAATTGTTCAGAAGGATAGAAACAGAGGGAAATATCCCAAATTCTTTCCATGAAGCTAGCATCACTCTAATACCAAAACCAGGCAAAAATATAACCAAAAAAAGAAAAATACAGAGTCATCTTATTAATAAACATAGATGCAAAATTCTCAAAATACTCACAAACCACATACAGGCAAACATCAAAAAGATCATTGACTAGGACCAAGTCAGACTCATACCAGAGATACAAGTATAGTTAAACATATGCAAATCAATAAATGTCATAAAGCACATAAATGGGCTGAAAGAAAAAAAAAACCACATGGTCATCTCAATCGACACAGAAAAATCCTTCGACAAAATGTGGCACTTCTTCATGTTTAAAGTCCTAGAGGGAATTGGACTGGATGGAACATTCCCCAACATAATCAAAGTCATATACAACAAACCCATAGTCAACAGCATCCTAAATGGGGAAAATCAGAAGCATTCACCTTAAAATCAAGAACCTGGCAAGGCTGCCCCTATCTCCACTCCTCTTCAATATAGTGTTTGAAACCCTTTCTGGAATAATAAGACAAGAAAAGGAAATTAAAGGAGTACTAATTGGAAAAGAGGAAGTCAAACTATCCCTTTTTGTAGATGATATGATAGTTTACCTAAAGAATGCAAAAAACTCCACCAAGAAACTCCTAGAAACTATTAAGAGTTTCAGTAAAGTGGCAGGATACAAAATTAACCTAGAAAAATCAGTAGCCTTTCTTTACACCAACAATAAATGAATGAAGAAGGACTACAAGGAGACCATACCATTCACAATAGCCTAAAAAAATACCTTGAAACAAACCTAACCAAAGACACCAAGATCTCTCTACAACAAAAAAATTTAAATCCCTGAAGAAGGCGATTGAAGAAGATACCAGAAGATGGAAAGACCTCCCATGCTCATGGATTGGAAGAATTAATGTAATAAAAATATCGATCCTACTCAAACTAATATACAGATTCAATGCCAATCAAACTCCCTATGAGTTTCTTCTCAGACTTAGAAAAAAAAATCCTTAAATTCACATGGAAAAACAAAGGACTCTGGATAGTCAAAGCAACCCTGAGCAAAAATGCAACCCGGGGATAAACATACCAGACTTCAAACAATATTACAGGGCTATAGAAATAAAAACAGCCTGGTACTGGCACAAAAGCAGACCTGTAGATCAATGGGAAAAAAATTGAAGATCCAAACCTGAGCACATGCAATTTCAGCCACCTCATATTTGACAAGGGAGCCAAGAAAACTCCATGGAGGAAAGACAGCATCTTCAGCAAATGGTGCTAGCAAAACTGGGTCACCACTTGTAGAAGGATTAAGCTGAACCTCTACCTTTCACCATGTACAAAAATCACTCCAAATGGATCAAAGACCTAAACATGAAACCAGAAACCCTGAAAATGATAGAAGAAAACATTGGTACTAACCTACAAAACATGGGCGTAGGAAAAGACTTTCTAAATCAGACAGCAGCTGTGTTGGAAACAAGGTCAACAATAGACAAATGGGACCTCATTAAACTCAAAAGCTTCTGTACAGTGAAACAATCAAAGAAATGAAGAGAAAACCCACAAAGTGGGAGAAAACCTTCACCAGTGATACATCTGACAGAGGCTTAACATCCAGAATATAGGAACTACTAAAAAAACAAAGGAGTAAGAAAACAAATGACTCAATCAAAAGATGGAGTAAAGAACCACTGCTGGTGGGAATGTAAACTCGTACAACCACTATGGAAAGCAGTGTGGAGAACCCTTAAAAGACTCAAAATAAGCCTACCACCTGACCCAGCCATACTACTCCTGGGTATATATCCACAGGACTCATCCTACTGCAGAGATACATGCACATCCTTGTTTATTGCAGCTCTCTTCACAATAGTGAAGAGCTAGAACCTACCCAAGTGCCCCTCAACTGACAAGTGGATAAGGAAAATGTTGTACATCTACACAATGGAGTTCTATGCAGTGGTAAAGAAAGATGACATCATGAACTTTGCAGGTAAATGGATGGAGCTAGAAGATATCATGCAAAGTGAAGTAGCAGAGTCTCAGAAAAACAAATGAAGAATGGTATCCCTCGTTTGTGGATGCCAGCACCAAGTACTTAGTTGTAGGGCAAACTGAGCAACATTAATGTTATATTTCTCTTTATCTGAAAACAACTGTGGTCTTATAATGTGAATCTCTTAACAGGCTAAAATTAACCTATTTCAGACATTGTAATTTTGGTCTAGGTTGGAGGGTATGTATGCATATTTTAGGATAATATAAAATTAAAAAGGAAAAATGTAAAAAAAAAAGAAGTGGAGAGAGAATTCACAAATGAAGAAGTGAAGATGGCTGAGAAACATCTCAGTGTTCAACATCACTAATAATTAAGGAGACGCAAATTAAAACCAGATTAAGATTTTACCTTACCCAGGTAAGACTGGCTAAGATTTTGAAAACAAACTACACCAAAGGCTGGAGAGGTTGTGGGGAAAGGGGAACACTCATTTACTACTTTTGGGAATGCAAACTCATGCAACCCCTATGGAAAGTGGTATGGAGAATACTTAAAAGACTCAAATTAAACCTACTGCCTGACCCAGTCATACCACTCCTGGGTGTATACCTACAAGACTCAAGCTATCCCAGCAAAACATGAAAAACTGTGTTTATTGTGGCTCTCTTCACAAGAGAGCTAAGGGAGAGAGGTACACCATTTCAGAACTCAGGAATACCCAAGAATGCTTAGCCACTCTGTTCCTTCCTATAGTGCCCCAAATGGCTGTAAAGTATGGAAGGAGGGTAGTGACATAGCTCTCTAAATGATGCTTTGGAAATATTTTCCCCTGGAAATGATGGTATAAATAGTGCTGATATTTTAAGGGTAGCTCAGTTCTATTATAGGTTAAATGTAGGCCTGTAAGTCCCTTTTATAATGCAAGCTATCTAATTTACCATTGATCCCAAGGACATATGTGTTCTATTGTTCACTTGCTCAGTTTTTGAAGTGAATCATTGCTATCAGTAGAGAACTTCCAAGGCAGGAGATGCAGTGAATGGATGATTTTGCATGTGCCTGAGGTGCCAGGGCTTTTAAACTTCTCTTTCACCATGTAATTTTTTTTGGGGGGGGCGTCATTTTGAGACAGGGTCTCCCTTTAGTCCCAGCCGGCCTGGGGCTTGCTATGTAGACCAGGTTGGTCTTGAACTCACAGAGATCCACCTGCCTCTGCCTCCCAAGTGCTGGGATTAAAGGAATGCATCACCATGCCTGGCCATCATGTAGTATTTTTATGATTTCTTAGTTACTACTTGTACAGTTCATGAAAGCTGTTATACATATTCTTTAACATTATAAGATACAAAATTGATAATAAAATACTTAGTTCTTCTGATTGTATAATACTTCTTTGGTTTTGAATAGATTTTTTTTTATCAAGATACAGAGGAAGTAAGCAGTTCAGTGGACTTAGAGGGTATTTTTCTCAAATGGTTATCCTGGAGTGAATATTTATGGATTAGAATAAATAGAAATGGCAAATTCTTATTTATATATAACACATAAAAATGCTGTGAAGGGAAAGATTCAGACTCTATTTCTAATTTGCTTATGTTTATGAGTATGGTGTCTGTGCCTGAGCACACAAACACTTCTTAAAATTTCCTGGAATAGTGACAATAATATTCACATTTCATGTTAGTGTAGTACTATTAGAAAGGTAGATGATCACTCTGTGAGACCCTCTGCATGGCTTAATGATGTGTTTTATCCTTGACACCAGCGTTTGAGGCCCACAGCAGCATGGGCACATTCGGACAGTGAGTTACTGAAAGGATCTATGCACAACAGAGTTCTTTGTCTGTAGAATTCTGGGCACTGGGATGAACACATATGCTCTGTGTACTTCATATTTTAATGTGACTCAGTCTAAATGTATATATTCATAGCTGCATGAGTACATATCTGTAGAAAGACTGGGTTTCTATAGTTTCATGCATTTCCCTCTATAGTTCTTGGGCATATTTAATAACTCCTTACTATTTTTGGATAGGAAGTACTAAATTTCTGATATTTTAACAAATATTATATTTTGCTTAAACACTATCATACTTATTCTAGTATAGTTATTGAGAATTTTTTAATTTTAGCTTCTTTTTTTATAACTTTCATCAGATTTTTCCTTTGACAATTTATATCTGTATATAATATATTCTGATTATCCTCATGCCCTACTCTCTTACCTCCCTCCCACCTCTGGCCACCCTCTTCTTCCTTACAACTTCCTTTCCCATATTCATCCCTTTTTGTTTTGTTTTGAGGCCCACTGAGTTTAACCAGGGTCATCTGTGTGATGGTGAGTTTGGAAATACCTACTGAAGCCTGGTGGGTTCATCAGTGGGCACACAACTGATGATGATGACTGCTCCTTCACCCATCAGTAGGCAGTAGTTAGTAGGGAAGGATAGGAGGACCTTGAGCCCCTCCTCAGTCTGTGATTGGCTGTTGACAGGCCCAGTTTTGCATAGTTCCAGTGTAGACACCCTTAGTTGCTATGAGATCTTGATGGCAATGCGTTGGATATGCCATGCCCAGAAGATGACGTTTCCCAGCTCTTCTCCATGTCTTCTGGCTCTTCCATTCTCTCTAACTCCTCTCCTGCAATGTCTGAGCCTTAGAAGGGATGGAATAAATGCCCTGTTTGGGGCTGAGCACTCAACTGTCCCTTTTTCTCCATATTCATCACCATTCATTGTGAAGAGAAGCTTCCCTGATTAAAGCCAACAGAGCATTTGTCTATCAGTATAAACATAAAAATTTGAAAGACATTTTGACGCTATGTCAATTTAGCTAAACAACATTAGTAAGCTCCTCATTAGATGGAGGGTTTAATAACCTTTCAATCATGAGTTTTTGATTGGATTTCTCTTACCAGGCATGAATTCCCTCCTGTGGATAGGGCCTCTGAGAACAGCTAGTGACCCCATAGCAGTTGTGTTACTATTGTACCAGTGGACACACATTTGGTACACTGGTATTGTAGTTGTAGGCTTCACAGCTGGATAAGACCAGGGATATCTTTCCTCCCCCAGCAGTGTGCATAGCACCTTCATCTCCATTCCTGCTTGATTTCACCATATTTTGCAATGATGTCTTCAGCAATCGGTTCTTATCAACTAGTTCTGATGGGAAACCAAGAGTAATAGCCAGAACTTGTATTGTTTTGGGCCTCTAGAATCTCCTTGACTAATAGGCCTTAAGGAGTTGTTCCACATCTGGCACTGGAATTGACCAATTTTTGTTTACTAACCATCAGTTTTAGGAGCAAGCAATACACATGTATTTTGCATAAATACAAAGATATGCATATATCTTCTAAATAGTTTTGAACTATTTTTCATTGGCTTACAAAGTAGCAGGTTTGTATACAGCCTTTTCCATACATCCTTCATTTTAGTTAATCTTTCCTTCTGGTCTCTTCTCCTTCCCCCTCAACCCACTCTCTGCTTAAGCCTTTCTACCCTCTAGTATTCCCGTTCTCTACTTTCATATTGTCCACATTCTACTATCTTTCCATCCTTAAGGCATCTGTCCCCAATGGCCTCTTTCCAGTTTATACACCAAGGTAAACACAGAGAATCAGATATGAAGCTATAATCCACATATGAGTCAGAACATGTGGCATTTGTCTTTCAGTGTCTGGGTTAGTGCATTGGGTTAGTGCACTTGGTATAATTTTTTCTAGTTTAATCCATTTTTTTTATAAAAATTTCATTTTTAATAGCTGAATTAAATTTCATTGTGTATATGTACCATATTTTCATTATCCATTCATCAGCTTATGGACATCTGGGCTGATTCCATTTCCTAAATATCGTGAAATAGAGCAGCAATGAACATGGACAAACAAATATGTGGCAGGTTACAGAATTCTTTGGAGATATACTCAGGAGTGAAATAGCTGGGTCATAGGTAGTTCTATTTCTACTTTTTTGATGATTCTCCTTCCTGATTTCCACAGTGGCTACACTACTTCATACTCCAAACCAATAATGAATGAGGGTTCCTCTTCCACGTATCTCTGGCAGCATTTATTATATTTGATTCTTTTTAAATTATATTTTTATTTATATGTATGTCTATATGTACGCACCACATGTGTGTGTGTGTGCACCCATGGAGAAGAGAAGAAGGTGTCAGATCCCTTGAAACTGGAGTTATAGTTGCTCGCGAGTCTACCAAATATGGGCATTAGGAACTAAATTCATGTTCTATGGAAGAACAATCCATGCTATTAATCAGTGATCCACCCATCCAGCCAACACTTCATTTGATTTCTTTTTAAGAAATATTTTATTTATTATTTTTATTTTTTATGTGTATGAGTGCATTGCCTGCATGTGTGTAAGTGCACTTATGTCATGTGAAATGCTCGTGGAATCAGAAGAGGGTGTCAGATCCCCTGGAACTGGAGTTATGAATGGTTGTTAGCTGCCATGTGGGTGCTGAGAACTGGATCCAGGTCCTCTGCAAGAGCAGTGAGTGTTCTTAACTGTTGAGCCGTATCTCATCCCCTTGATATCTTTTTAAATATATTTTATTTATTATTTTTAAAATATGTATGAGTGTATTGGCTATATGTATTAACTGTACCCATGTCATGCAATGTCTGCAGAGGTCAGAAGAGGGTGTCAATGCCCCTCATAATGGACTTATGAACAGTTGTTATCCACCATGTGACTACTGGGAATCGAACCCAGATCTTCAGTAAGATCAGCCAGTGTTCTTAACCACTGAGCCATATCTCCAGCCCTCATTTGATTTCTTGATGATGACTGGGGTGAGGTAGAATCTCAGAGTAATTTTAATTTTCACTTCCCTGATAGTTAGTGATGCCGAACACCTATTAGCCATTTGTGTTTCTTCTTTTGAGAATTCTCTGTTCAGTTCTATAGCTCATTTTCATTGATTGTTTTCCCTTGATGTTTTGGTTTTTGAGTTCTTTGTATATTCGAGATATTAATGCTCTGTTGGATGCATAGCTGAAAAAGATTTTTCTTCCATTATGTGGGCTGCCTTTTACTCTTGACAGTTTCCTTTGTTGTACAATTTCCCGAGGGGTCAGAGTCCTGTTCAGAAAGTCTTTTTCTTTGCCTCTGTCTTTTCTCTAGCAGATTCAGAGTTTCAGGTTTTTTGTTTTTTGAGATGGGGTCTCCCTTTAGTCCCAGCTGGCCTGGGACTCACTATGTAAACCAGGCTGGCCTTGAACTCTGAGAGATCCGTCTGCCTCTGCCTCCCAAGTGCTGGGACTCAAGGTGTGCATTGCAACTACTAGGCATTGAGTTTCAGTTCTTATGTTGAAGTCCTTAATCTGCTTCAAGTTGAGTTTTGTTCAGAGTTAGAGATAAAGGTCTAGTTTTATTCTTCTATGTGCACATGTTCAATTTCCCCAACACCATTTGCTGAAGATGCTTTCCTCTCTTCAATGTTTATATTTTGGCATCTTTGTTTCTTGTGGTTCTTATCCTCAGCCTTTAACCACTGTGCTATCCCCACAGCCCATATTTTGGCATCTTTGTAAAAAATCAGGTAGTTCTAGATGCATGGCCTTGTATCTGGGTCTTCTGTTGTAGTCCAATGATCCACAAATCTGTTTTGTGCCAATTTCATGCTGGTTTTATTACTATGGCTTTGTAGTAACACTTGAAGGCAGGTATAGTATACTTCCAACAATACTTATTTTTCTCAAGATTGCCTTGTCTATTCAGTGTATTATTGTTTCCAAATGGATTTGTAAGATTTTTTCCCATTTCTGGGAAGAATGGCATGGGAATTTTGATTGGGATTTCACTGAACCTGTATATTGCTTCTGATAGAATAGTCATTCTCGCAATATGAATTCTACCAATCCATGAGCATGGGGCTGCCTTTCCATTTTCTAATGTCTTCCTCAGTTTCTTTCTTCAGAATTTTAAGGTTTTCATTGTAGAGATCTTTCACCTCCTTGGTTAGATTTGTGCCAAGACTTATTATTTATTTATTTATTTATTTATTTATTTATTTATTTATTTATTTATTTGCTTTGGAGGTTATCGTGAATGGGATTTTTTTTTCCCTGATATTTTTCTTAATGTATTTTCTTTTCTTTTTTTTTTTTTTGAGACAGGGTCTCTCTATAGCCTCAGCTGGCCTGGAACTCACTCTGTAGACCAGGCTGGCCTTGAACTTACAGAGATATGCCTGCCTCTGCTAGGATTAAAGGTGTGAGCCACCACACCCCGCTTAAAGATGGTTCTTAGCCGCCATGTGGGTGCTGGGAATTGAACCTGGGTCCTCTGCATGAGCAGTCCGTGCTCTTAACTGCTGAGCCATCTCTCCAGTCCCTTAATGTGTTTTCATTGACATATAAGAATGCTGCTAACTTCTGTATGCTAATTTTGTGCCCTGCTACTTCACTGAAAATGTTAGTCAGATGGAGGAGTTTTCTGGTTGAGTCTTTGAGTCTTTAAGGTCTCTGATATATAGAATCATGCCATCCACAAATGGTGATGCTTTATTTTTCTCTTCGTATCCCTTGTATTTCCTTATTTTGTCTTGTTACTCTAGCAAGACTGCAAGAACTATATTGACTAGGCCTTGGGACAGTCCTGCCTAGTTCCTGATTTTATTACTATTGCTTGAGGTTTGTTTTTTTTTTTTTCATTTAGGATGATGTTAACTATGAGTTTATTATATGTAGCCTTTATTATGTTGAGGTATGTTCCTCTAACCATATTCTCACCGGGACTTATATCATGAAGCTATGTTAGATTTTTGTCAAAGGCTTCTTCTGCATCCACTGAGATGACCATGTGATTTCTGTCTTTAAGTCCATTATATGGTTTATTACATTTATCATTTTCCATATGTCAAAGTACCCCTGCATCTCTGGGATAAAGACAACTTGATCATAATGAATATTCTTCTGGATGTGTGCCTGTATTCAGCCTGCAAATATTTTGTTGAGAATTTTTGCATTTATGATCCTCAGAGGTACTGGTCTATGATTCTCTTTTTTTGTTATCTTTTTCTGGTTTTGGTATTAGAGTAATACTGGTTCCATAAAAGGAGTTTGGGAACGCTTCCATTTTTTTTTTTGTGGGATAATTTGAGATGCATTGGTTGTAATTCTTTGAAGGTCTGATAGAATTCTCCTTTGAATCCATATGAACTGAGTTTTCTTTTACTTTGAAGATTTATTATTAATTACTATTATTATTAATTACTATTATTACTTCAATCTCCTTATTACAGGTCTGTTTAAATTACAGATTTCATTTTATTTTAACTTTGGTGGCTCATATATATTTAGAAATTCATCAGTTTCTTTTAGCTTTTTCAATTTATTGGAATATAGGTTTTTAAAAAAAAAATTTTTTTTTATTATTATTTTTCTTTGCATGTGTATGAATGTACTGTCTGCATGCAGGTCTGTGCACCCATGTCGTGCAATGCCGCGGAGGTCAGAAGAGGGTCTTGGATTCCCCTGGAGCTGGAGTTCTCCTGGAATTGGAGTTACAGACGGTTCTCAGCTGCCATTGGGGGTGCTGGATCGAACCTGGGTCCTCTGCAAGAGCGTCGTAGGGTCTCTGTACCCGCTAGGCCATCTCTCCAGCCCCCTGGGATATAGGTTTTACGTGTGCTCCTTCAGGACGCTATATTCTTTAATGTCCGTTAAGATGTCTCCCAGGTTCATATATAATTTTATTAATTTGGGCCTTGTGTCTCTTCTTTTTGGTTAATTGGCTCCAGCTTTGTAGTCCTGTTTATCTATTTTCAAGACCCACTCTTAGCTGGGCGTGGTGGCACACGCCTTTAATCCTAGCAACTTGGGATGCAGAGGCAGGCGGACTTTGTGAGTTCAAGGCCCAGCCTGGTCTACAGAGTGATTCCGGGACAGCTGGCTACAGGGAGACCCTGTTTGAAAAGACAAAAAAAAAAAAAAAAAAGAAAAAAAAGACCAACTCTTTTTTCATTATTTCTTTGTGTGTATGTGTGTGTGTGTGTGTGTGTGTGTGTGTGTATGTATGTTTCCATTTCATTCATTTCTACCCTAGTTTTCATTATTTCTTCTTGTCTATCGCTTTTGGTTTTGGCCTAGTCTTATTTTTGTAAACTCTTGAAGTGCATCATTGTTATTAATTGTGCTTTTCATGATTTAAAAAATGTAGCCACTTAGAGCTATGAATTTCCCTATTAAGACTGCTTTTCGTGTATCAGAGATTTTGATACATTGTGTTTTCATTTTCATCTAATTGAAAGAATTTTTTGATTTCCTTCTGTAAATATTTTGACTTGTTTATTTTTATTTCATGTGTATGAGTGTTTTGCAGGCAATGTTGTGTAAAACCTACAGAGACCAGAACAGGGTGTCAGCTCCCCTGGAACTGGAGTTATTGATTGTTGTTAGCCGCCATGTGAGTGCTGGGAATCAAACCCAGATGCTCTAGAAGAGCAAACAATGCTCTTAACCACTGAGCCATCTCTCCAGCCCTTTGATTTCCTTCTTAATTTATTCAATGACCCCATCATCATTAAAGTGTGTTGTTTAATCTCTACAAGCTTATGTCTTTTTTGAGTTTCATTTGCTTTTGATTTCAAGCTTTCTTCCCCTCGGTCAGCTAGAATATATGGAGTTATTTCAATTTTTCTGCATTTATTGAGATTTTCCTTGTCCCAGTACGTGGGAAACTTCCCTGGGCTGTTGAGAAGAATGTGTACTCTTGACTGTTTGAGTGAATTATTCTGTGAATATCTGTTAGGTCCATTTGGTCTGTGATGTTATTTAGCTCCCATGTTTTTCTATTTAGGCTACGTCTGGATGTAAACTGGTGGGGTACTTGAGTCACCTATTGCTACTGTGCTGGGGTTCATCTGTGGCTTAATGCTTAGTAGCAATTGTTTTATGAAATTAGGTGCACTTGATTTTATTTTTTATTTATTATTATTTTTTAATGTATTATTATTTTTTTATGTGTATGAGTGTACTGCCTGCATGTAGGTTGGTGCACCCCTGTGGTGCAATGCTGCAGAGGTCAGAAGAGGGTGTCAGATTCCCCTGGAACTGGAGTTAAAGACGGTTCTTAGCCACCATGTGGGTGCTGGGAATAGAACCCAGGTCCTCTGCAAGAGCAGTCGGTGCTCTTAACCACTGAGCCATCTCTCCAGCCCCTGGTGCACTTGATTTTAATGTGTATGTATTTATAATCATAAATGTCCTCTTGGTAAATTCTGCCCTTAATCAAAATTAAGTGATCTTTATCTCTTCTAATTGGTTTGAAGTATATTTTGTCAGATATTGGAATAATGACATCTGCTTGTTTCATAGTCTCATTTGCTTTGAACATTTTTGTCTATCCTCTCATTGTAAGGCAGTATCTCTTCTTGAAGATGAGATTCGTTTCTCATAGGCACCAAAAAAATGCATCTTGTTTTCTAATCCATTTGGTTACCCTGTGTCTTTTGATTGGGGGACTGAGGTCTTTAATAATTCAGTATTATTAAGAGATGTATATTAGCCAGGTGTGGTGGCGCATGCCTTTAATCCCAGCATTTGGGAGACAGAGGCAGGTGGATCTCTGTGAGTTCAAGACTAGCCTGGTCTACATAGTGAGCTCCAGGCCAGCTGGGACTAAAGGGAGACCCTGTCTCAAAAAGATAAAAAAAAAAAAGATGTATATTAATTGCTTCATTTTGTTGATTTTGTGGTGTTTGTTTCTTAGTTCTTCCCTGCATAACCACTATTCTAGCATTATGATTTTTTTTTTCCTGGAAATCTCTTAGGTATGCTTATTTTTTTCCTTGGTGCAAAATGTTCCTTCCATGATCTCTGTAAGATTGATTTAGTGATCATAAATTTTTTTTTGATCTTTTTTGAGACAGGGTCTCCCTGTAGCCCCAGCTGTCCTGGAATTCACTATGTGACCAAGCTGGCCTTGAATTCACAGAGATCTGCCTGCCTCTGCCTCCCAAGTGCAGGGATTAAAGGCATGTGTCTCCATGCCCAGTGTGATCATAAATTTCTTTAGCCTGTTTTTATATTGGAAAGTTTTTCTTTCTCCTTCAGTTATGATGCATAATTTTGTTAGGTAAAGTAGTCTGGGTTGGTATTTGTGTTCCTCCAGATTTTGAATCATGTTGCTCTGAGCTCTTCTGTTTTTTTTTTTTTTTTAAGTTTCTATGAGAAATCAGGTATTATTCTGATTAACTTTCTTTATATGTGACTTGGGTCTTCTCTTATGCAGTTTTCAATTCCCTTCCTTTGTTCTGTATATTTACTGTTGAATTATAACACAGCGTGAGAGCATCTTTTCTGATCCTATTTGTTAGTATGTGTGCCTTTTCTGTCTGGATAGGCATCTTTTTCCCTAGATTGGGGAAATTTTATTCCATGATTTTATTGAAAATATTTTTTATGCCTTTGGCCAGGAATTTCTTTCCTCTAAGCCAATCGTCTGTAAATTTTAATTTTTTCTTTCTTTTTTTTCAAAGCCAATTTTTAAATGAAGCTTTGTGGATTTCATACAAAATTTCCAATCAAATCCAGACCCACTCCCCCTTCTTTGCCCCCCCACCAGTGCTCATGAATTCTGCCAAACATGTTTTTCATCTTTTTCTTAGTCTTTTTTAAAAATTTTGATGCAGAAATTCACTGTTTTAGGCAGTTCACCGTTTCAGTCAGTTCTTTGACCCAGTCTTTTGTTGTTCCTTCCAATTTGCATCACTCCAAGCATATATGCATGTCACACATATATCAAGATTATGATGTCATAGGTTTTAGCATCTTCAGCTTATGATTTCTTTTTTTAATTATTATTTTTTTCTTTATTAAGCTGAAAGATGTCATGTTTTCCTTAAGGGATTGTTTGAAGGCTCCTCCTTGGCAAGCCCAAACAACCATCAGTCCTGTCCTTGTACTCCACACTGGGGTGATTTTTGTCTTTTCATGGTGTCCCAAACATTCTGTGTATTCCATTTATGTAATTTTAAAGTGTCATTTTCTTTGATTGAATGATCCAGATCCTCTATCCTATTTCTTTCTTTTTTTTATTGATGCTTTGTGTATTTCATACATCATTTTCCAATTCAGTTCAGCCATATATCCCCTTCCCTTCTCCCCACCCCACCCCTACCCATCCCAGATCATGCATTCTGCCGTAACTTTCCTGCATCTTTCTCTGCTTTTTTGTTTTGTTTTCATTTTTTTTAACAATAAGTGATAATTTGTGAGTACAAGCATCCTTCATGTAAAACCAATTTGCAAGCAGTTTCTAAGTCCTGATATTTTGTCTTCCAAGTGATCCATTATGTTGGTGAGAGTGTCAGTTAGCTTTTGTCAACTCGATGCACTCCTACACGTGCCTAGAAAGAGGGAATCTCAACTGAAGAATTGTTTCCATCAGGTTGGCCTGTGGGCATGTCTTGGGGGGGGGCATTTTCTTCATTTCTAATTGATGTAGCAGGGCCCAGCCCAACTGTGAGTGTCCTGTCTCTGGGCAGGAGGGCCTGGGCTGTACAAGGAAAGGAGCTGAGAAAACCAGTAAGCAGTGTTCCTCTGTGTCCCCTGCTTCAGTTCCTGTTTCCAGGTCCTTGCTGGGAACTCCTGCCCAGGCTTCCCTCCATGATGGAAGATAACTTGCAAGATGTAATGAACCCTCTCCTCCTCATATTGCATTTGGTAGTGTTCTATCACAACAACAGAAAAGCAAATCAGAACATTGAGACTTTCCACTGAACTTCTTTTTTTTAATTTTATTTATTTATTATGTATATGAATGTACTGTCTGCATGCAGGTTTGTGCACCCTTGTCGTGCAATGCTGCGGAGGTCAGAAGAGGGTGTCAGATTCCCCTGGAACTGGAGTTAAAGGCGGTTCTCAGCCTCCATGTGGGTGCTGGGTATTGAACCCCAGGTCTCTCTGCAAGAGCAGTCGGTGCTCTTAACTGCTAGACCATCTCTCCAGCCCCTCCACTGTACTTCTTTAGAGGGGCTTAACTCAATTTTTCATTTCCGATTTCATTGGCATTTTGGTGTTTCCTTCACTAACTATATTATATATATATATATATCTTATATATATATAATTTTTTTTTTTCCCCCGGGGGGGTGTAAACGCCGTCCCCCACTACTACAAATTATGCAATCGAGCTTCCCACATTTGGGGAAATTGCAGGGAGTGCAATGGATAAGCCTTACCCTGAGAAAACCACCTTTGTGATCATGGTATCTCCTCTGCCAGGTAAGTATCCTTCAATACTTCTATGTCTTTACTGAATTCAGTTTCCATTTCCTGAATTGTCATTATTCAGCCATTTGTCTTTGTTTACTTAAGATTTGTCAGGAGTTTATTCCTGTCTTTTTTTTCAGTTCTTTCATGTGCTTATTCATGACTTCTTTGAATACCTTAAACACCTTAAACATGTTTATAATTGTTCTTTTGAATTATGTGTCAGGAGTTTCTTCTAAGCTTTTCTTCTTTACTATAGGATTGGTGATTTGGGGGAAGACATATTGTATTGTTTTCTTCAGATTGTTTGTGTTTTTGCAGAGGGATCTGGGAATTTGGAATTAAGTTACTGACTCCTGTTTTTGAGACAGAGTCTCCCTGTAGCCCAGCTGGCCTGGAACTCACTATGTAGACCAGGCTGGCTTTGAACTCACAGAGATCTGCCTGCCTCTGCCTCCCGAGTGCTGGGATTAAAGACGTGCGCCACTATGCCCAGCTTATTGTGTCTTTTGATAGGAATTTTTAATCCAAGCAAAATGAATATTCATGAAGGAAATATGTGGAACATAGGTATGTAAAAAGAAAAAAATATCATGTTGGGTCCTATCACCTTGAGATAATGGTAACCATAATGAATTTGATATATATTTACTTAGGCTTTTTACTGTGTTATATTTTTTTCTTAAAATACATTATGATATAGATGTTTCTATGCAGTCAAGTCTTGCCTTGGATTCCTGAGACTCCTTCTTCTACTTCCCAAGTGCTGGGATTACAAGCATATGCTGGTTTGCTCAGCTTCTTTTACAATTTTAAAATATTTCAGCACATAGTAAGTATGTGGTTTTCATTTACATGCAAGGTGGATTCCAAAATTCTAAGAACAAAGCTGAATATACATATTATATGTAGTCTAAGCTTCTAGAATGCATATTTTGCTTAGTGCAATAAATTGCTTTTCTGTCCAGATGAAAAGGAATAATTTGTTGTCTGGTTAGAAGCCACATGGTACTTGTTGAAGCTTTGTCATGAACTGTATTCCATTGGGCACTAAATGATAGAGAAAAACATAGCTTAGACATGGAACTCACAACCTTACAGAACCTCAGAGATGTGAAATGATTAGCCTGTAGAGTAATAATTCCATCAAACAGGTATGAATGCAGCACAGAAAGGTAGAGAGAGCAAGGGTGAGCAATCTGTTGGTCAGGGTCTGGATCAAATAATTTACACAGTCAACAACAACTTCACAGAAACTTCAACAAACTCTACAAATTGTCTCATTCAAGATAAATTGTTATGAGCTTTCTAAACAATTGAACATTTGTAGGTTTTTTTGATAATGAGCGGCTTGTTTCCCTAAGTCTCAAGGATCTCTCACAGAAATCCCATCCAGACTGGGATTTAAACACACTTAGGATCACAAATGGAAGGGATGTAGTGAACCGATGAAGAAATATATGGTATTTGGAGGCATGTATTCGAATGTTCCCAGACACCAAGTAGCTAAAAGCAAAAGAAAGTGATGCTGGAGAGAAAGGCGGGGCTACTAACTGCAGCTTTGAGACCTTTAGTTCCATGGAATTTTACCTCAGAGGAAAGGGACACCACTAAGGATTTGGAGCCAGGAGGTGAGAACCACTAGAATTGTACTTTAATTGCACATATAATTCAAGAAAAGTGTGGAGGACAGCATGAAAAAGAGTGATCTGGAGGAAAGCAGTCAATTGTTGAAAAGCAGGCTATACTGGGCTCACGAGACGGTACAAGTTCTGGATTCCGAGTGCCGGAATTCAAAACTGTGTGCTTGGGCAAGTTCCTTAGCCTCTTTGAGGATCTGATCTGTTTTCTTCATCTGTAAAATATAAATAGCACTAGAGGAGATGAAAAGAAATAATACATATACTTTTATGTCATATAAAAATCCTTCAATAAATCCTAGCTGCTGTTATTAAAATATGATGGTTATGTTTCAGATGCTTGAGAGAAAGGTGATGATAGTCTGAACAAAGGCACATGCAGTATAAACTGTGAGGAGAGGACAAGGATGAGAAAGATAAGAAATGGATTTGACAATACTTTCAGGGGACTAGATTATTAAAAGATGCAGGAGATCTTTAAGTTGAATGATTGAGTGGATGGTGTCGGTTCCAATACAGTTTGGGAATATGGGAGTGAGAACACACTAACTGATAGAATTCATCCCATTTTAGACACGATGAACTTTAGATACTTGTGAGTCATAAAGGCAGAGATTCTCAGTATGCAGAGCAGTATGTAGGCCAGGAGAGATATGAAGATCAGGAAAGAGGTGAAGGACACATGAGCCAAATGCCAGGGTAAGAGACTGACCAGAAATAGCTGCCTTGATAAATAAAAGTTATTTCATCTACTGGCTGGTGATGAATGGCTTCTGTTAGTACCCAGAACGGTATCGTAATAGTTACCCTACGTGCAGTCTCACCATGAAAGTTTTCCTGATCAGCCTAAGTGGAGTCTCTTTATATGAGGACCTTTTGTTATAGATTTGAATATTTATGTTCTATCTTCAAATTCAAGTGTTGAAAACCAGTCCCCAGAAGATGAGGCTTGTGGGAGGTACATTATCTTTAAATGAGGTCTTGAGGTAGGGCTTAGAAGTAGTACCACTCTCTGTAGGTGTACATACTGAAGAAAGGTGACAGAAGTACTGTATGCCAGAAGGTGGCCCTGGGGGGCTAGAAATATGGCTCATCTGTTAAAAGCCCTCGCTGTTCTTGCAGAAGACCCAAGTTTGAATCCCAGCATCCACATGTTAACTAACAACTGCCCAAACCTCCAGTTCCAGGGGATCCAACACCTTCTTCTGTCCTCTTGGATTATTGCACCAGCTATGTGCCCTTACATACATGCAGGCAATATATACATATACATAAAATAAAAATAATTGAAATAGAAAAGGTGGCCTTCAACAAACCAGAAAGGAACTTTCACAAGGAATCAACTCTGTAGAATATTGACTTTGGACTTCTAGATGTTAGAATTGAGAGAACAGATTTCTGTTTTTCAAGCCATCTGGTCTATAGCATCTTACTATGACCACTGGAGCTGACTGATACAGACTTGTAGAAAGGATTCTTTGTATTTCTCTTTGTCTTACTCTTTAGATTAGTGTCTGTGTCCTGCCATACCTTCCAGATATAGGAAGCTTAATGGCAGGCTTTTGGCAAACTTCTTCTTTTTTTTGAGACAGGGTCTCCCTGTAGCCCTAGCTAGCCTGGAACTCACGTTGTAGACCAGGCTAGACTTGAACTCACAGAGATCCACCTGCTTCTGTCTCCCAAGTGCTAGGATTAAAGGCATGCACCACCACACAAGGCTTAAAGACTATTCTTAGCCGCCATGTGGGGGCTGAGAATTGAACCTGGGTCCTCTGCAAGAGCAGTTGGTTCTCTTAACCACTGAGCCGTCTCTCCAGCTCCTGGCAAACTTATTTCTGTGATCTGCTCAAGGCTTTGCCAATAGTAGATGTTCAGTAAATGTCTGATACTCCAAGGCCAGCCTGAAAAGACTCAAGTTCCTGTAACAATTCATGTTAGGAAGGTCACAGGTAATGAATTCAGAACAGGATATGAGGTAGTTCTAGGAAATTCCTGTTTGGATTGGATGGAAACAAACAGGCTGGTTTTGCTATGAAATTTCAAACTGAGCAAGGAAGGACAGAGGTTCTCAAAGATGAGTAGAAAGAGGGAAATGGCAAATCTAGTCCCATGTAAAACATTCTTTCCGTTGAGTATGTTGCACTAGGCTGCCATTATAGAAAGTCACAGTGTGTTTAAAGCTAAAGATTGGAGTTAGGATTTGTCTAAAACAAATGAAGTAAAGGTTAAAATCAATAATGGTACAACTTCCTAAGAGTCTAAGGCAGTGCTAGTAAACACACACACACACACACACACACGCAAGAAAAACCTAAAACTTCATGCATATAAGCCTAATCAATAAAAAACCCATTTAAAATTCAGAAACTGATGTTACTCTAACCCTTTCCTCCAAAATGAAATGATACAGGACAAACAAAAAATTGGTTTATTTTACTCTAAATGTCTGTTATTCTTACTATGAATCATTTAAAGATGATGGTTCTTAAGTGGAGACTCAGAAATGATGCCATGTTTCTGTGTATTTTATGTGGGATACCAAATATATTTTGGGGTCATAGTGAAAAAAAATTCTTTAAGACATCCCTGTGAGGAAAGGAGAAAAGTGGTGAAGGTTGTCCTCTTCCCTTCCCTACTCTGGAGTGGCCTCTGTTACCATCCTGCTACTCTTCTAGGAATTACTAGAAGCAAATACTTTCTGTATCATTAGCTCCGAAGCCCAACAGAGAGCAAACAGAATAAGACTCCCAACCTGGCCACCTAAGAGTAATGAGAGGTAGATGGATGGATGAATGACATAGCCCTTAGATGTGTGCTTTCTAGTATTCGAGGCACTGGCCACAATGACTTAGCTAGTACAAATTAAGATGTGTTGTGAGTTTTAAATATTCACAGATTTCAAATGTGGTTTCAAAATGTTTTCTAATTATGTTGAAATGAATAAATATTTGAATATACTAAATCAAATGTAGTATTAAAATGAAGTTCACTTATTCCTTTTTACCTTTTAAATTGGTGAACTCAAAAGTTTAAAATTAGACAGCACTGCAGTCTCTCACTTTATTTACTAGCATTTTTAAAAATTTATTTTATTTTATTATTATTATTATTTTTTGTGTGTGTACGAGTGTACTGTCTGCATGTAGGTTGGTGCACCCGTGTCATACAATGCCATGCTGCGGAGGTCAGAAGAGGGCATCAGATTCCCCTGGAACTGGAGTTAAAGATGGTTCTTAGCTGCCATGTGGGTGCTGGGAATCGAATCTGGGTCCTCTACAAGAGCAGTCGGTGCTCTTAACCACTGAGCCATCTCTCCAGCCCTATTTACTAGCGTTTTGAAGACCATGTCTTTTACATTTTAAATAAAATTTCTGACTTTGGAAAAAAAGTTTAAAATTAGATACATAGGTTATATTCTTTTGGGCTCAGTTTAAAACTGCATCATCAAAGAACAGATGTCATTTCTGGTCTTGGCAGGATGCAGAGTTTACAGGAATTCATTTCTTCTCATGTGAATCATGCCCAGATGTGTACAAATGCAGTTTTATTGTTTGTATAACAACACTCTGCACATTCAGAAAGTCTTTTATTAGAAGGCCACAAACATTAATTCTCATTGAATAGCTGAGCAAGACTGGTATGCTCAGTCCTATTTCACAGATGTGAATACTGAGGCATGAGATTACAGCTGTTTGTGTGGAGCTATCTAGGATAGGCTGGCACAGCTTGAAAAGAAAACTGAGTTATTGTAATTAATCATGCATCTCTCTAGCAAATACATATGTATGTCTATCTCTATCATCTATCTATCATCTATCTATCTATCTATCTATCTATCATCTGTCTATCATCTATTATCTATCTACTTAGATTAGATAAATTCCTTCAAGGTAGGGACCAGGCAATTTCCAAGTAGTAAAATATTGAATTTACAGAGAATATGACAAAACAGTGATTACCATTGTTGTTAGTTCTCATTCCATTTGGCATGAACTCTTAAGGAAATTACAAAGATGGGAAACTTTAACATATAACTCTTCAAATAACCTATAAGAAGGGAATCATAATTTATTCATTTGGAAGGAGATAAACACATAAGACTTTCAAAGAGTTCACTTGCTTTTTGGTTTCTTGTTTCGAGAGAGAAGACATTGCAAGCAAGAGTGTTCTGGTCTACACAACTTCTGTACTGACAGAGGAAGGACACAGTTTAAGAACTCTGTGGTGGCCCTGCTAACAATTCTGTGTCAACTTTTATATTTGTTAGAGGTTTCCTTTCTAAAACATCAGATCTTTGGTGAGTGAATTATTTCAAGAAAAGAATAAATATTCATCCAACTTAAATAGGGACAGAAGCCAGCAGAAATAGAAGTCAGGCTTTCTGGGCAAAATCTCTAAGCATCAGTTTTTCTTTTTTATTTATTTTCCTATCTTCGTATTATTCTTTCTTGCACTGAAAAAAATGGGGGAAGAATAGATTCTACTATAGCCTTGTGATTATGTTCTTTCTGACTGATATTATCAATGTTACTCTGAAGTACTGGGTCACTTACATGCAGGCAGTTAGGAATAAAAGTAGCAAAGGTAAAAACATACATTTATTCAATGATATGCATAGCTCTGCATTACGTTCTAAAAACCATCTATTGTGAATCCATGAATGAAAGGTTTTTTTGGCTCTTTAATTCTGTTGTTTCTTAAAAGAACTTTGAATAACATGTCATTTTCTGAGCATAGTTCAGTACACACTGACATGTACATATACAGGAGTGTGTTCACACGATGGACTCTTCACTTTTATTGCCAGTTAATCTGTCCAGTTCTCAACATGTCCTTGTGAGATGAAATATGATTAGAGGCTTGAAATGGTCTTATATTCAAGTTGCCTCAGATGTTGATGACCTAACTGTGGACACTTGCCCTGGAGAGGTTTCCCAGCCTGTGCTTTGGGCGTCAGGTAGATCCCTTCATTTCTTTTGCTTTTTGCTTGAACTGGAAAAATGGTTTAGAGAAATCCATCCCTTGCAATCCCCACTCAGACTGTGAAGCTGAAGCATGCTGTTGAAGTTTCCAGGCTCAGAGTGGAAAGGAAGTGGGTAGCAGGAAGGTTAGAGGTAGGCAGGAATGAGTAAATGACTTGGGAAAATGTTACTAACTGCTTTCTAGAAAACACTCTGCATGCTGCCTTTCTTATTTTCTCAAAACCCCTGAATTCTGCTTTGGGGCCACAGTGGCAACCATTTTCATTCTTACAGCAACCTCTCGGGAGTATTGTTCATAGGACAATGGAACAGACAGTGGGTCATTTCCAACTTAGAGCTCTATTTAGTAATGACTTGGACAAACTATAAATTTTGAAGTGATGACGGATTGAAGTGATGAGAATGTGATTGTACCTGAGTAGAATTAATGAACCAATGCATTTCACAGTAGAGAAGGTGGAGAAGGTAAGGCAGGTGGGGGGGGGGTTGGGGGTGGAGGGACGACAAGAAATGCCCTTATAGAATTTGAAGGTGTTATAAATTCAGAAAACAAACATTTTTAGCTTCTGATAGAACTTCTGGAGATAATTCTTGGAATGTGACCCACAGTTCTGGGTGACAACAGCTTTCTCCCTGCTTCCCAGCAGTAGTAAAACCAAGTAAGTGTGGGGCACCTTCTGCCCTGAATCTAATTCAAGCTTATAGAATAGCAACCTGCTTTCTCTTTTACCAAGCACAGTGCAGGCTCTCTAAACTGCCACTCATGCAGAGCATGTGAACACTGCTGGTCCTTGTTTCTGATTCTTGGCATTGTTGGGGTAGGGAATGAAAGGAGAATCACACACATTCATGCTGGGAAAGGCAGGGCCCCTGCTAGCCCAGCAAGTCAGCAAATGGCTTGGGTAATAACAGTAGCTATATGAGGTAATGGACAGCCTTGACCACTTGGCAAACTTACCCAACATTCAGGAATTTAGACATTGTGGCTGTAGAACATCCATTTTCTGTCCTCATCACCATTCAATTAAAAACCAAAATTAAAGGCTTACTTCATTAAAACTTCTTTTGACATGGCAGGTTACTGCAAAGTCTGATTGGATTGTTATACCTAACACCCTAAGAGATAGAACACATTTCCTAGAAGTACTGGGGCAGGCATCAAACCACACAAACTTGATGTGGCTGAATGAAAAATGATGCAAGCAGGGTCACTGGCAAAGATTATGACCGCTAAAACGTCGACATGGAGAATACTTGGTTATAGGGTGATTGCTAATTTTTCCTTGTAAGAAAAAAGAAATAACATGTCAAAAACATAACTCTCAGACTATATCCATTATTGCAAGGAACAAAACAGTCTTTTTAAATAAAATGTAATATTTTACTAATTCTTTGAGGAATTCATACACGCATACAGTGTATTTTGATCATATCCACCCCTAACTTCTCCCTGACCCATCCCCTACTACTGCTCCCATAGGTTGCCAAGGAGAAGCACATCTGGTACTGGGCAAAATTTCACTTGGCAGCCTATGGCTTCTCAGAGGGGCATTAACCTCTGTAGAAACAAAACTTTTATTTTGTCTTTTTGAGACAGGGTCTCCCTTTAGTCCCAGCTGGCCAGGAGCTCACTATGTAGACCAGGCTGGCTTTGAACTCACAGAGATCCACCTGCCTCTGCCTCCTGAGTACTGGGATTAATTCGCTACCATGCCCGGCACAAAACACTTAAAAAAACCCCAATTATTTGTATTTTATCTATATGAGTGTTTTTTCTTACATGTATGTAAGTGTACAATATGCATGCAGTACCCAGGGAGGCTAGAAGAAAACTTGGATCCCCTGAAACTGGAGTTAAGGACAGTTGTTAGCTGCTACGTGGGTGCTGGGAACTAAATCAGGTCGTCTGCAAGAGCAGCCACTGCTCTTAATCACTGAGCCACCTCCCCAGCCCTGGGAACAAAACACTTTTAGATTTCATAGTGCAGCTGTACATTTTGGCAACTCACAAAATTTGTTTTAAGCAAAGACGAGATTTAAATTTTTCTTATACCATTTAAAAGTTTTTAAAATTTCAGTTTATTTTTAACTGATAAAAATATACATATTTAAAGGATGCCATGTGATATCTTGATATATGTAGACATTATATAAAGTTTAAATCAGGTGAAGCAAGTCTAGCTCCATAAATATTTCTTCACAGTAAAGTATTGCAGTCTTTTTCTATACATTTTTGAGATAGACAGCATGTACTCACAGTCAATAAGCTAAAAACCCCCTACTGCCCAATAGCACGCCAGGTCTTCTTACTCCTATCTAAATGTAACTTAGTGCTCACCAACTGGCCTTGCTCCAGTCTTCCTATTCTCAGGGATTTAAAGGTTTGTTTTTTAAATATTTTATTTATTATATTTATTTTATGTGTATGAATATACTGCCTGCATGTATACAAGTGCACCCATGTCCATGCAGTGCCCCTGGAGGTCAGAGAGGGTGTTGGAACTCCTGGAACTGGAGTTAACAGATGGTTGTTAGTTACCATATGGGTGCTGGGAATTGAACCTGGGTCCTCTATAAGAGCAGTAAGTGTTCTTAACCCCTGAACCATCTCTCAAGCCCCTAAAGGGTTGTTTTAAGATTTATTTTTATGGGGCTGGAGAGATGGCCTAGCGGTTAAGAGCACCGACCGCTCTTGCAGAGGACCCGGGTTCAATCTCCAGCACCCACACAGTGGCTGAGAACCGTCTGAAACTCCAATTCCAGGAGAACTCCAGTTCCAGGGGAATCCAAGACCCTCTTCTGACCTCTGCGGCATTGCACGACATGGGTGCACAAACCTACATGCAGACAGTACCTTCATACACATAAAAAATAAAAAAAGAAAAATATATTAAAAAAAGAAATCCTTTAAAAAAGATTTATTTTTATTTATGTACATGTCTCTCTCTCTGTATGCTATGTGTGTGTATAGGTGCCTGAAGGTGTCAGATCTGCAGCTAGAGTGGTTGTTAGCTACCTGAAGTGGGTTCTGGGAACTGAACTCAGGTCCTCTGGAAGAGCAGGAAGTGTTCTTAACTGCTGAGCCATCTCTCAGCTCCACTCTCAGGGATTTAAAATGCTTGTGTTAACTGAAACCTAATATAGGCTTGCTATGTATGAATAGTTGTCCCTGGTTTATATACACTATGGTTTCTGGGACTCAGTGCAGTCAGAGAGCTCCGTCTGACCCTTTTACCAGTGTACTCGGGATCACCATGTTAAAACTGCCTCTTCCAGATTGTAAATAGACACAACATTAGGGCATGATAGAAAAGAATTTTCCCTGAAGAATGACCATTTTCCTTGCTCTAATATAGTTTAACCTTAAGGAAGTAACTATGGTTACTCTTCACAAAGGAAATAGAGCATCTATTGTTGAGAAAAATGATGAACATTTCAATTTTTGTTGAATGAACTGAAAATGAATCAATAAATTCTGTCCATTGTGACAGCTCTGTTTCTTCCTTGGCCAGGAATATCTGGACACACTGAGTCAGTTAAGAGTGTCAACACTGTCTTGACTTGGCATACAACTTGACATGAGTCACTAGAAGATTTGAAATGGAAGGTCAGTGAAAGTCACTGCTCTTAAGTTAGTACAACTAAATATACGCATGTGTCAATTTCTGTGCCCCTGAAAAGTGTCTCATTCATTCATTCATTCATTCATTCACTCATTCATTCATGTATTTATTTATTTGACAAATAGCTATCCTAGCCCACTCATGTAAATAAAATTGCTAGGTACAAATTCAAATCATAAAAAAGTAATGAATTGTAAAAATCAAGTTCTCGAGGCCAGTCCCCAGGTCTCTCTGCTTAAGGACAAGCCATTAGAAGTTTCTTGAAGATCCTTTTAGAGATATTCAAGGAATGAAGTTATCATTCCCTGACTTTTCCTAATTTTTTAACCCCTTCAATAAACTGAGCATTGACTTATATGATGTGATGAGCAAGACTTGAGCCTTGCCTCTAATTCAGCAAAAGACATATAAACCAACGTTCACCATATAGTTCGCAACCACACTCGTGGAGGCTAAAGATCTGGGTTGAAATACTAGTGTGTCTGATTGGCTGTACCAAGTAAAAGTGTAGTACTAGTATTTGAATATGCATTTTTGCAAATTTATTTTGCCAGACAGGAAAAACCTCATTTCGAATTGTTGGTCAATATAGTCCAAAAAAATTCTCAAAATAACACAGGCTATTGCCACAACCCTTGAACACCTCCCAGAACTTAAAAGTAAGACCCTATTGCTGAAGTCAGGGCATACTTCAGACATAGGACTTGGAGCAATGGCCAGAACTGACCTGGAAGCCTTCTCCCTGAGGACTAGCTCTCGTGGTGTCAGAGGATACCATGTAAGCTGCTAAGGGAGAGAAGCAGTTAATCGTCCAACCCAGCTCCAAAGCCTAATAATCACAATCGCTGGCACAGCAAACGACCTCGAGTGGTGCAGTAGTGGCATTTTTACCTAAGGGTTAATCAACAGCTACTTGGACTCAAAGACCTCTAAATGGGAGGGAACTCATGTATGGCACTGTAAATATAGCCAAATACACATGGCTGGAGAGGTCATAGATCCTGCAGAAAACATTATCTCTGTCATATCTCTAGTCAAATTAAATGTCTTACTAAATATGGATCCTTATATTTACAGACAAGTATATGGTACACCACTCATCAAAGAAACTACTTTTTGCAACAGATGGAAGCTATTACAGAGTTCTGCAGCTGGTCACACACAGAGAATAAGTATCTGACAGATGCCCAGCTCTAAGTGACACACTAACAGTGGAACCTCTCTACACCCGAGACTCATGGAACATAGCAGGACAGGGGGAAGAGAGAATACCGATGTACCTCTCAACTCTCACCAGCAAATCTTCCTTCATACAACAGAGTGTGATGCACACAGAAGGTCACAACTGGCCAAAGTGTAGACTGAAGAATGGATGTCCTTGGATAGGACTCCTGTATTAGACCTCACCTACCTACTGCTCAGGGGCCATTTTGGGAAGAAGAGGTGGAAAGATTGTAAGATCCAAGGTTGGTGTATGAAGATAGGGAAACAGGCTTCGGAGCCGCTGGGAACTTGCTCATATGAACTTACCACAATGATGACAGCATGCTCAAGGTCCATGAAAACTCAGACAAAATCCCAGCGTCATAGACCAGGGAAAATGGGCAGCAGACCCCAATCCTAGCTGAACCATTGTTAACTGATTAGTGCTCAGTAAGGGAGAGTGGTGGTGCACGCCTTTAATCCTAGCACTTGGGAGGCAGAGGCAGGCGGATCTTTGTGAGTTCAAGGCCAGCCTGGTCTACAGAGTGAGTTCCAAGACAGCTGGGGCTACAGGGAGACCCTGTCTCGAAAAGACCAAAAAAAAAAAAGAGTGACTCTAGGACAGGGTGGTTAGACTCCAGTGCATACTTGCACCGAGGGATATCTGGGTACAAAAGTTTGACCAGATAGGACTTAACATATATGACAGAATGCATGAAATCCAATGGAGGGCGGTTATGGGGGACACAGATGGGGAGGGGATGGTCTAAATTTGATTAAGATCTATTATATGAAATGCACAAAACTCAATAAAATATATTTTTTTCTTTATTTTTTATTTTTTGTGTGCTTTTATTGATGTTTTGTGTATTTCAGACATCATTTTTCAATTCAGTTCAGGCATATTCCCCTTTACCTTCCCCCACCCCACCCCATCCCAGATCATGCATTCTGCCATAACTGTCCTGCATCTTTCTCTCAGTCTTTTTTTTTATGCTTAGGAATTCACATTTTCTTCCCTTAATTTTATATTACTCTAAAATATGGATACATACTCTCCACCCATATACAGTAATTACACAGTCTGAAAATAAGTGGTGGGTGGAATAAAATATTTTTAAAAAAAAGTTTATTATTGTGTGTATATAATGGGTGGGGGTCTGTGTGCATGTGCATGCATGTATGCAATCATGTGGAGGTACAAGGACAACTTGGAGGAGCCAGTCTGTCCTTCTACCTTGGGTTACCCAGATGGATAATTTTATTATTTTTATTTATTTTTTAATTTTATTTAATTTTTATTTTAATTAATTTTATTTATTTATGTATGTGTATGAATGTACTGTCTGCATGCAAGTTTGTGCACCCGTGTCGTGCAATGCCGCGGAGGTTAGAAGAGGGTGTCGGATTCCCCTGGAACTGGAGTTCTCCTGGAATTGGAGTTTCGGACGGTTCTCGGCCGCCATGTGGGTGCTGGGGATCGAACCCGGGTCCTCTGCAAGAGCGGTTGGCACCCTTAACAGCTAGGCCATCTCTCCAGCCCAAAATATATAACTTTTATATAGGACAGAAGTCGGGGAATGGCAGAGGTGCCCATCTGGATTGAATACAGCTCTGGACAGTAGTTTATGAATGGCCAGGCAGATAACACTTTGCAGATTTAAGAGACAGCTAAATCTGATGCATGTGGATGCAAGCTACTGGTGGAAGCGGAGAGCAAATCCTTTCAAGGCAGCTTGGATTTATGGGAGTGTCTCAGGAGCCTGTGGGCTTTGAAGATACCTATTCTGCAATGATTTGATCCATAATGAGTTTGTATTTATTTCGGTTCACCTCGAGTCTCATCCTGTATGGAGCTCTAGTTCTAGTATTCTGGTAAGCCAAGTCTTGACTCAGTTGCAATTTCTTCCGTTTTATTATGAATAAAACAACGAACATAAAAATGGCATAAATAAATTTCATGTGCTTTTCAGTCGAAGCTCTGAGCTGGCTCTGGTTCCCTCCACAGCCAGGGACAGAGAAAGTTTTGCAAACTTAGTGACCCTTGCAGAATGCCTGGTCCACATCCTGCCTTCAGGAGAAAACACAGAACCCACTAGATAACGTCCGGTTTCAGTTTCTGTGGCAGCATCTTGCAGCCAGCCTCGCAGAGAATGTGGTTCGAGTAGAATTACTACTTGATCTTCCCAGTGTGCCCCTTTAAGGGGCAAGGTTTGCGGTTATTATGACACATGGAGCAAAAATGCGTATTGAATTGCTGAGGGCCCCAGAGTGTAAAACACAAGTCTTTCACAAGGAATTCCTTCCACAGGAGCCCAAGGGGCAGACCTTGACAGCAACAGCTTTAGACTGACTTGTTCTCACATCCAGCCAGAAAAGCAGAGATACAATACTCTCGCTGAAGATGCTTATAACCAAAACTTGTACAGCTAATTAAATTTCATTAAAAGAAAATATCGAAACGTTATTACTCTTTTAAAAATCGCTTGTAAATGAGATGAGAGGGTGGGGGTGAGAGCCGCCCTGCTGCCCCTCATCTCTTCTTTTCCTTCTGTATCTTTCAATGTAATGTGAAACAGAACTAGATCCTAGTGAAATCTTGGGTTTTCACCCAATTCTTCTGTAACTGAGTTATATAAAGCACCAAGCAGTGCATTTTTCAAATACCTTATGAGATCCTGTCAATTAATTTCTTCCTCTTGCTTTGAAAATGACCCCCAAAGAGATAAAATTACTTGCACCAGTTCCTACAGAAAAGAAGCCAAGGTTTTTATTAAAAACACTGTCCTTCCCATTCGTGCATATTTTCTTCCCCTCTCCAGTGTGGGAGAATATCAAGTGTAAAAGAAATAGAAGCATCTTGTTCCATCCTTTTCATCCCTGCCCTATTCCAAAACCTTCCAGGGCCCTATCTTATTTCTTCTTTATTATACTTTAAGGCGCAGCAAGTGGAATGGTGCAGTTGAATTGAAGGTCTGGAGGACTTTGGTGAGGGGCTTATCTAAATTGTGGCACTTACTAGGATTCTCATAAGCTAATCCGATCCTGTATTTGTACTGGAAAAACATTTTTGTCCCTTGGGAAATATATTGCAACTATCTGGTTTCCTCTAAAACTCGGAATTCTAGAAGTTTCATGTGTTTTGATATATGTGAATTCTTAAATATTTAAGAACAAAAGATAACAAGTGTTATTGATACCTGGGTGAAAAATAAACTTTGAAATAATTCTAGAGGCTGGGGCTGAGGCTTATTGGTAGAGAGCTTGCCTAGTACATGCAAAAGCCCTAGATTTGATCCCCAGCATCTCAAAACCAAAAATGAAAACACAAATTCTAGAACTTTCCTGCAAATGCTACAATGGAGTACATAATATTGTCTAGAAGAGCAGTACTTTGAAATATTCATGAGAAATAATTTGGTAAAGATATCTCATAACCCATATTTCCTTTTCTAAAATATTAATTCCCACCCAGGCATGGTGGTACATGCCTTTAATCCTAGTACTTGGGAGGCAGAGGCAGGTGGATCTTTGTGAGTTCAAGGCCAGCCTGGTCTACAGAGTGAGTTCAGGACAGCTGGGGCTACAGGGAGACCCTGTCTCAAAAAGACATATATATATATATATATATATATATATATATATATATATATTCCCAGCTCAGTTTTGTTCACTCAAATCTGTCCCTGTTGGAGACCACCTCTAATACCTCTATCTCCTGTAGGAGGTAGTAAAATGGGAGAATGAGGCTTGTGATAGCAAGCTAAGTGAGGGGAAAAAGAATTTAAAAGTTTATGTTAAAAAGTAGCTAGAAGAAAAAAAGTAGCTAGAAGAAAGCATGTTTTTCATTCACTGGGGAGTGTTAGCCCAAGATTGTCATATTTTTATTTTTCCTGTTTTCATTCTGTCTGTAATTTGGTGAAATTACTTTTCTAGCACCAATAACAAACAAAAGGGAAGTCCCAGGCTTTTTAAAAATTTCTGCTCAGTCTGATTTACCTTGGACTACGCAATACTTGGAGATGCAGAACTCTGGCTTCTAAAAACACTATGGTATATCAGAAACTGCAATTGTGTCTGATAAAATGTCTGCCCTTAGAAAAAAAAAATATTGAAGCACCCAGCAGGGCTGAACTAAACATTTGGAAACTCAGTGAATAAGGAGGTTGTTAATTCAAAGTTGAGCAAGCCCGAGTTTGAGGAAGCGTGACCTAATAGCATATGGTGAAACCCTGGATCTACGAGTGTCTCATCTTTACTACACTCAGCAGAGCAGGGTTTAGTCCATATAAAGCAAGGTGTGATAAATCAGGATGTCGTCAGACCTGCTTGTGTTCCTTGCTTTCCTCTTAGGGATTCTTTAGTCAAGAAGGTTCATCGTTTGAGAATGTTTTAACGCCCTGTGGGAAGAATGCCAAAGTCTGGGGCTTGGACGGCTTGGTAAAACCTCATTTAACCAGAGATGGAGAAAAATCTGGCTGCGAAAGGTGCTAAATTATCAAAGGCGATGCAGCTGCAGTAAGTGTCAGATCTCAGCGAGATGAGAGCCCTTTGAACTTGTGGGGAAGTTTAACAGCAAGAGTGCAGATTCCTGGGGAAAGAATTGTTACTAGTCAGAGATTTGGAACTAGTAAGCAACTTTCTTGCTGGGCAGATTTAATTTTTGCACTGAGGGAAGGAGTAAGCAAAGAAATTTATGGGATGGTAATGAAAATGGACTTGATGAGAAGTTGGACAAATTCTTTTTTCTTCAGTAGTATGGATCAGAATTTAAATGATCAGTTTATCCAGGTATGGTGGTGCACGATTGTAATCCCAGCACTTGGGAGGCTGGGATGAGAGGATTGTTAGTAATCAGAGGTCAGCCTGGACTACAGAGCAAGACCCTGTATAAAACAAACAAACAACAAACAAACAAACAAACAAACAGTTTAAATAGGGACTGCATAGAAATGACAAGTGGCCAGCTATTAGGGAATCTGAGTTTTATAGAAGTCAAGGCCATTTCTCTCTCTGGGGACGCTTTGAAGTCAGGGCATTGGAAACTGGGTGGGAGGTGAAAGGCACAAGGGACTCAGGCTGAGAATCAGCTTTGTAGTTGTCTCATTTCCCCCCAAATGTGCATGGCTCCCCTCTCATCATCCATTTGGCAAAATGCTTCCCCTCTGCCTGGCTCTGCTGGGCACTGGGTATTCAACCATGAACCCAGGACATCTACTCTTGGAATGGCTGAGGTTTGACCAACGTCCCTTCCCTGTCTTGAGAGGAGAAGCTCTGGAAGTGATATGGCATCTCACTTCTCTAATTTCAGGATGTTATTCTTTTTTTAAAAAAAATAAAGGCAATATTTATTTTATAGGATAAATGTATAAAGTCTCACTTAATTCTGATGCTGTTACATGGATTTCTTTTTTACCCCAGTAAATTTATTCACTAAAAGAAAATCCCAAATGAACAAAATGGAAGCACTCTGGTCACTTTTTAAACTATGCAGTTTTTATATGGATTGTGTGAGCTTCTTTTTCCCCATGTTGGAATCTGTTTCTAGTACTAAGAAAACATTTGACTTGTTGAGAAGGATGATTTTAAAAATTGTATCAATTTGGGCCTGGAGAGATGGCTCAGTGGTTAAGAGCACTGACTGCTCTTGCAGAGGACCTGGGTGTGATTTCCAGCACCCACATGGCAACTAACAGCCATCCCTAATGCCAGTTCCAGGGAATCCAGTGCCCTTTTCTGTCCTCTGTGGGTGCTGTACGACACAGCTGCACTTACACATAATGTAGGCAATACACTCATAGACACACACACACACACACACACACACATACCAATTTGACATCTAGCTAATAGGAAACACACACACACACACACACACACACACACACAAAAGAGGGTTTTTTTTTTCATTCAAAAAACAACAATTGATAATGATATAACCAAAACAACACTTTTTAAAAAAAATAAAACCTCTGTTTTACCTACTAAATCCTTTCTGAAAGGAGAATAAAAAAACTTTGGGAGCTTTCGAAGAAGTGAAAAGCACTATCTTAAAAGCTATACATGCCGGGCATGGTGGTATATGCCTTTAATCCCAGCACTTAGGAGACAGAGGCAGGCGGATCTCAAAGTTCAAGGGCAGACTGGTCTACATAGTGACTTCCAGGACACCTGGGGCTACAGAGAGACCCTGTCTTAAACAAACAAACAAACAAACAAACAAACAAGCATAAGCCATACATTAGGGACTGGAGAAGTAGCTGAGTAGGTGATCTGAGTTCAGTTCCTACAACCCACATAAAAGTGGAAGGGGAAAACTCACTTTACAAATTTGTCAGAGGCAGGCGGATCTTTGTGAGTTCAAGTCCAGCCTGGTCTACAGAGTGAGTTCCAGGACAGCTGGGGCTACAGGGAGACCCTGTCTCGAAAAGACAACAAAAAAAAAAGTTAAAAAAGAAAAAAGACCAAAAGACCAAATTTGTCGTCTGGCCTCCATATGCACCTGTACATTGCACACATACATGCACGCACACGTACACACGGAGTAAAATTTTAAAAATAAATAAAGACAATAACAACAAAAAACATGTCACATTTAACCTAATATATTAAGTATTATATAATATATAAGTAATATATTAAGTTTTCAAAAGACCAATTTCTGGTAAGTCAGCAAAAAAAAAAGAAATGGGATTCAGATACTTATTTCCTTAATAGTCCTAAATAATTTTGATTAACAATCACATATTTCTTTCTTTATGGAAAAAAGTTAGTTTCCAAGGAACCCATGATATCAGATGTAGTTTTTTAGGGGCCCTAAACAGTTTATCCCTGTATCTCGATATTTATGCCCTGGTTAGTTTCCTCCCATATTGTATCAGTTTCTTGGTCTAGGTGACAAAAAATTAGATCATAAAAATCATTATGGATCTCTCTCTCTCTCTCTGTCTCTGTATGTCACACACATACACACACGCACACTCACTTCATTCTTTCTGATGAAAGCCAGCTCAGGCAGTCACATGGAGAGGCCCATGTGACTCAGAACTGTGGCCTCCTGCCAACGAACCCCATGAGTGAGGCATCTTGGAAGCAGATCCTCCAGCCGATCCTCCAGCCGGTCCTCCAGCTGATCCTCCAGCAGATCCTCCAGCTGATCCTCCAGCCGATCCTCCAGCAGATCCTCCAGCAGACCCTGGCTAGCCTTCAGATGCTGCAGCCCAGACAGCAGCTTGACTGCAGCATCCGGAGAGTCCCTCAATCTGAATCTGAATCTGAATTTGAATCTGAATCTGAACCTGAACCTGAACCTGAACCTGAACCTGAACGTGAACCTGAATCTGAATCTGAATCTGAACCTGAATCATTCAGCTGAAGGCATGACAGATCCCTAACCCATAGGAGCTGTGTGAAATAAGTGTTTATTGAACTAAGCTGTTAAGTTTTGGAGTGATTTGTGATGCAATGATAGGTGGCTACTAATCCAGGGGACTTTTCAGAATTAAAATTACTTAATTCTGTGATTTGCATATCATACTGGTCATTCCTACTGTGTATATACAATATACATTCTGGGAGGTTTAGGAAATTTAAATCTTGCTGTGTCATTATATGTAGCATGCAATGATATATGTCTAGGCACATATAGAAAGTTAATGCATTTTTCCATTTTTTGTGTGTGTGAGACAGAGTCTCACTATGTAGCCCTGGTTGGACTAGAACTCACTGTGTAGACCAGGTTGGCCACAAACTCACAGAGATCTGCTTGCTTCTGCCTCCCAAATGCTGGGATTAAAGGTCTGTGCTAGCATATTCGTCTCCTTAATGCTTTTTCAATAAAAATTTAAGTTAGCATGGAAAGCCACGGCCTTCCTTTGACGTTCTGTACATACACATGCTGGCACATTGTTTTTCATTCTCTCTCCCCTCCCCCATTCCTTCCAGCTGACCCCTTGCTTGTTCCCTTCCTTTCCCTTCTGCTTTCATGGAAATGGACTCTGTTCCCTTCCTCCTTGTTTGGTCCACCCCTTAAGTTCTCTTCTTTTCTTCTCATGATCCCCTTTCTAGTTCACACACACACACACACACACACACACACATGACACACACACACTGATTCAATATATGAGAAAAAAAAATGAGTATTTGTTATTTGTCTTTCTGAATCTGTCTTATTTTGCTTAACATGGTGATTTCCAGTTCCAAGTATCCTTAATTTACTTTTCTTTATGGCTGAATGAAATTCCCTGTATATGTGCACTACATTTTCTTTATTGTTCATCCACTCATTTGTTGATAGACACCTAAGCTACTTCTATTTTCTGGTTGTTCTGAATAGTGAAGTAATAAACATGAATGTGCAAATACCTGTGGTGCGTTGACTTAGAATCTTTTGGGTATATACCTACGAGTGGCATAGCTTGGTCATAGGACAGTTCTATTTTTGAGAACTTCATACTGATTTCCATAATGGCTGCACCAGTTCACATTCTTGAGCATGCTGAAGGCCTGTAAAAGTGCCTGGGGGTAATGAGAGGGGGCTGGAGAGATGGCTCATCAGTTAAGAGCACTGGCTGCTCTTGAAGAGGACCCAGTTTTGATTCTCAGGACCTACATGGTGGCTAACAACTGCCCTTAACTCTAGTTCCAGAGGATTCTATGCCCTCTTCTGATCTCCCCAGTCATTGCCTGACACGGGTACAGTTACACACATGCAGGCAATACACTCATGCAGATAAAATAAAAAAAAATAAATATATTTTTAAAAGTGCCTGAGGGTAGAGCCAGGTCTCTGCCAGGACTGACAAGTCCCTGGTGTGCCAGGAGCATGGAGGATGATCTGTACTAACTAGCTGTTGCCTCCTGTTGCACAGCCTTTTCATTTTCAATATCAACAAATGTGGAAGAACCTGAAACTTCTTCAGGGAATTTATACTTAAAATTCTTCTGTTCCTCTTTAAATATGGTTGAGATGTGGGTTCACCAAATGTTGAAGCTACAAGGTATGAGTTGTGTCCTAGTACTGCGTTCACGTGTTGTATACTTTTGCAGAATTGACAGTTGGTCCAGAATGACTTTTTCTCACCCTGCCCTGAATCTAGCAGCACATATTGTCCTTCACACATGGTACCTTTAAGAGAGAGTACTGTATAAGTACTGTGGGCTAACCAATTTCACCAATGGGCTGGAGAGATGGCCTAGTGGTTAAGAGCACCGACTGCTCTGCAGAGGACCCGGGTTCGATCGCCATCACCCACGTGGCGGCTGAGACATCTTTAACTCCAGTTCCAGTCTTCTGGCCTCCGCAGCATTGCACAACACGGGTGCACAAACCTACATGCAGACAGTACATTCATACACATACAAAAATAAAAAAAAGAGAGAGATCTGTAAAGTCATTTGTTTACAGAATTTTGTATTCTGCTTTTGTTTGTTCATTTTTGGTGCTGGGGCCTGAACCCAGGGCCTTACCCCTGCTAAGCATAAGCCACTGAGCTGTGTATACACTACTCTTGCATCCTTTTTCTTTTTCTCTTCTTTTTTGAGACAGGGTCTCCCTGTAGCCCCAGCTGGCCTGGAATTTGCCACATAGACCAGGCTGGCCTTGAACTCACAGAGATCTGCCTGTCTCTGCCTCCTGAACGCTGGAACTAAAGGCGTGTGCCACCATGCCTGGCACATCTTTTTTCTTAACATAACCTTAAAAATGTGTATGTTTTGGGATCCCAAAACCTGGAAATGCTTCCTGGTTTCCAAATTACAAAGGAAAAAAAGTAGGGGAAAGGCTTTCAATAGTGATTTCATTGTCTTTTATGGGCTTTGTATGGTAAATGTTATTTATTATTTGCTTCTTTTACTTATTAGGTTAATGGGGGTTTCAGAATGTTGAGAGTATAGAACTAGAGGATTTCTAGAGAGCTCTACATGTTCCAACTGGACATACTTCCCAGGGGTATTGAGTCATCAGACTCCATAGGTTCTCTGGCTGCCCTTTCAGAGATCCCCATTCACATTTTTTTTAAAGGAAGTGGCTGCCTCTCCCTTTGTTCCTCAGTTAAGAAAGAACCAAACACATTTAACCTACTGAACTCAACATTTTTGAACAAAAAAAAGAAACAAAGGTATCGTACCAATAAGCAGGTGATAGACGGTAAAATGCGCTCCTCTGAGAATTTACGAATCTCACCTGCTAAGCGGCCAGTCTATTGACCGTAAAATCAAACTGACCTCTGCGCTGGAAGCTATGGAGATGTCCCTTTAAGAAGTTCTGCTGTGGTTGCAAAGCAGAGTGACAACCCCAGGTGTTGCATCTTTGGATCCACTGTGGCATTTCCTCTAAGCCATCTCCCTCTGGGCTGCTCACCCAGGGACTGAATATCATAGTATTCAGTCAGCCTGCCTGTCAGCCTGCCCCTGGCTAACTTTCTTGGGCGCTCCCTGTCAGCTGGTCAGTCCTTAGAGTTACCCTGTCTACTAGTGTGCCCTATTCCTTTTGTCTTTCCCAGGTTCCCCTACCCCGTCCCGGTAAGTTTCGTGCCTATTGATTGATTTCTTTCCTAGCAGATATTTATCTGAGCATATGAATTGGCACACTTGTACATTGTTAAAAATGAATGTATCGGGGCTGGAGAGATAGCCTTGCGGTTAAGAGCACCGACTGCTCTTGCAGAGGACCCGGGTTCGATCCCCAGCACCCACATGGCGGCTGAGAACCGTCTGTAACTCCAATTCCAGGAGAACTCCAGTTCTGGGGGAATCCGAGACCCTCTTCTGACCTCCATGACATTGCACGACACAGGTGCACAAACCTACATGCAGACAGTACATTCATATACATACAAAAATAAATTAAAATAAAAAATGAATGTATCCAGAAAGCCTTACTTTAAGACACCATAGTCCCCTGCCCCCTCCAAGCTTCGTCCCTCTTCCATGCTCTCACATGCAGAACTACTTTCAATATTTCCCTTTATTTAGCACTGAATGGTTATATTTCCAAAATAATACATTTATGCCATATTTGTTATTTGTTATGTAATCTGTCACATGCATATATGTGTAAATATATACAGTATATGTTTATTATGTGTTACCATGTTTATGCCATATCTTTCATTAAGGTATAACTGATGCACAATAAACTGCTTATGTTTAAAGCGAACAGCTTGATGAGGTTTGATGATATGTACACTATGAAACTATCACTCCAATCAAGGTGATGAGCGTATCTGTCACCCGGAAGTCTATGTAAGCTCCTTTGTGCAGCTCCTTTTCATTCTCCTCACACTCCCTCATCTATTCTGCTAGATTAGTGTTCATTTTTCTAGAATTTGACATAAATATATTAATAAATATTCAAGTAATGATAGTAATTCACATGTTAGGACTATGCATATATATGTGTCATAGAATATAAACCATGTTATATATTACTGTAATAGAATTATAGATGATATGGATGAATGTGACATATAGTATAATGCTGTAAATAAAGATTGCTATATGCCATATTTTTCCTTTACTTCTTTCACTCAGTGTAATAAATTTGGGATTCATATACATAATTTTGTGTTTATAAAATTCATTCTTTTTTATTACTAAGCAATATATTCCATTGTAGAGCTACAGCTCAAGTTGTTTACCCTTTCATTGTTTGGTTATCCTATATTAACTGGCTTTATTTGTGATTCTAGAATCCAGCAGCAGTTTGGAATGTTCCCATCCATCCATCTTTGAGTGGACTTTAGGGCTGTTTCACTTGTATAGATCTATGTATATAATTTTTTATCTTCCCCATCCTTTACTGCCTGATGTCCAAAATCTTTGAGTGCATTGTTTTAGGTATTTTTCCTAGTGATTTAGTTGTCAGGTAGGTTGGTAAATCAGTCCCTCTTACTCTATTTGAATGGAAATAGAAACAATCTGGTCTTCTTTATCATAAAATTATAGTCATTTGAGTGATAGCACACCACTTCATGTGTAGAGTTCTACTTCCAGAAGATATCTGTGTTTGCCTGCTGGACTTTGGGCCATGCTTGTCACATATTTAATTTAATTGAAATAAACTCTCTAGTATGTTATTTTCCTTTTTCTATTTTCTTTGTTTTTTAATTGAATTTTATATGTTTCATATATAAATTTTCAGTCAGTCTTAATTGCCATTATACCCGCTTCTCCCTTGACACCGTCCCTTGGGACCATCCTCCACTCCTGGAGTTCACACCGTCTGTCATTCCTGCTAGAGTCCATTGTGCCAAGTCCATCTCCCTCACTCACTTCTGAGTGCCAACTCCTCCCCTGAGCTCTAATTTGCCTATCTAAACTCTCTTTTCTAAAGAAGGCCAGGTCTTCCTCATCTTGCCACACTACCTGCTGCCAATATTTCCTTAGGGAGGTTGGGTTCCGCTACCCATTTCTGCAGTTCTGGGCTGGGTTTTTGTCCAGCTGAGCTTGCATGGGTCTCATGCATGCTGATACCAATGCAGTAGGTTCATATGAACAGGGTCCCAGGAGCGCGTAGATTCATTTCCATTTGGTCTTTCACCACATCCCTGGCTCTTAGCATCTTTCTGCCCTGTCTTCCAAAATGTTCCCTGAGTTCTGGGTGGGTGAGGCTGAATATAGGCAGCCTATCCATACAACCGCACTCTGTAGTCTCCTAATCTTCACAGTTTGGCTATACATGACTTTTTGAGTTCCTGGCCCCTGGTTGCATGAGAGAGCTTTCTTAATGAGAGTTAAGAGGTTAATTTGGGTCCTCTTGGCCTCTTATTCTACATTGTATATAGAGATTGCATTGTAGATGTGTTACTTAGGCTTGGGAAATTCGCAGACCCTGTCTGTGTGTGTCCAGTTGTGGGACTCTGTAATATTCTTTGTCTGGTGAAAAAGAATTTTCTTTATTGAGTAGTGTCTGGGATGTTTGTCTGTAAATATAAGGATACTTATTTTGCAGTTAGTAAGAGGTTACCTTAGCCTAGGGATGTGACAACCTTGGGAATTTCTCTAAGATCTATGGCCTCTTCAGCCATCTGTATCTGGCTGTTTACAGTACCACACATGAGCTTCCTTCCACTGAGTGGGCTTTAAGTCCGTTAGTTAGCCATTGATTGCTCCCAAGATAAAAGTGCCACTAATACACCAATGTGTTGTGCTGGACATTGATGTGTCTGCTCGCATATTCTGTTCTCTGGCACTTGCATTTTAATGCTCTTCTTTTACTTATTTCAAACTGGACCTATGCTCTGTATACTTGCTGAAAAGCTATCTCTGTAAATCATCCTTCTGTTATTTCCCAGTTAGTTTGCTTCTTGAGCTCCACATTTTCTCTGCAAAGTTCCCTGTCTTAATTTTCTAGGACACATTCTTGAATCACTCAATCCATAGAAAAAGTATATGGGGATAAATTTAGAGATTTTTCTTTCATGATTGAGAGCAGTATATGTTTTTACAAGTGTGCGAGCATGTGTTTTTATGCATAAATGCATGTGGACCTCAGAGGCCAGTCTTTGGTGTTCCTCAGCAGACATCCACTTTGTTATTTAAGATAAGATCTCGGACTGGAGAGATGGCCTAGCGGTTAAGAACACCGACTGCTCTGCAGAGGACCTGGGTTCCATCCCCAGCACCCACATGGTGGCTGAGAACCATCTTTAACTCCAGTTCCAGGGGAATCTGACACCCTCTTCTGACCTCTGCGGTATTGCATGACACGGGTGCACAAACCTACATTCAGACAGTACATTCATACATATACAAAAATAATAAAATAAAAATTTAAAAAGATAAGATCTCTCACTGAGACCTGGGCCTTGAATTAATTATGTGTTTAATTTTCATTTAAAGTTTTTGTTTTGGGAGTCCAAAAACTTTTTATTGTTACTAAACTTTTCATAACCCTCGCATTCAGTTATACAATCCCACATGGGATCGTGACCGGCAGTTTAACAAGCTGAGGTCTAGAGGCTCTTCTCATCCCAGCAAATTCAATAATACAATCAATGTCATTTGGCATGAACTAATTTAGTTTTTCTGCTTTTAAAATATATTGATATCTTTAGTTCCATTTTATATTTTCTCTCATATTTCATTCAGGAGATATGAGCTGCTTTCTTCAAGTCTTTCAGCTCTGTGAAATTCTCTGTCCAAATTTTCTCATTTTGTCTATTCTCTCTGGAGTTTCTATTCATTAGAAATTATCTGCCTGAAACCTGGGCATGAAGAAGCACTCTTGGAATCCCAGCATGTGGAAGGGTGAGGCAACAGGATTATTTCTAATTCCATGACAATTTGGGGGTACATAATGAGACCTGGTATACAAATAATAAATAAAAGAGTAAAGAAATTAGCCTGCTGAATTTAGGTCTTATAATTCTTTCTGTCACATTTTTAAAAATTTTTATTTGTTTACTTTTAAGGGATTCTACAATATAAGAGCACAGTTGTTTTCAGAACACATTAACATTGCTCAGTTTGCCATACGATTAGGTAATTGGCGCTAGCATCCACAGATGAGGGCTACCATTCGTCATCTGTTTTTCTGGGACTGTGTTACTAATTCTGAGAACACCAATGCTAAAATAGCAAGCATTCTTAAAATGAGCAAGTTTGTGAAGTTTGTGTTTATTTTTATGGATAATGAATACAGATATGTCCAAGGACACACACACACACACACATACACACACACACACATTTATCAAGTGTTGGCATTGTAACAATCTACTAAGAAACATTATTTTTGCCATTGAATACAGATTTCTTCAGTATGAACTGAGTTTTCAAAATGTGGAGTCTGCATATTCAGGAGTGCATTTCCTCCCTGAACTTGACCAGGTGCTGAGTTGAATTGGCTTTAAAGTTATGTTTCTCCATTAAAAATTGGGAGACCTCTTCTTATTATATAATTATAGCGTGTATATCAGTTGACGATCTGAGTCTAAGTGACCAATACTAAAATGATGTATGACTGGAGCCAAATGGGGATTCTTAGTAGGCACTAAAGAAGCCTCACAAGGTTTATAAACCTACTGGTACCCTTGGAGTGCATCTGGGTGGGTGTAGTGTGAGGGAGGGAAGAGCTGAGACTTGGCTCTCTCAGCATCCACTTTCTTCAGATGGTCTAGGTACGTGAGAATCAGAGTCCCTCAATGTCCCATGCTTATTTATAGTCTTCTGGATATGAGATACTCTTTTCCTTAAAAATATGTACATTGGGGGGTTGGAGAGATGGCCTAGTGGTTAAGAGCACCGACTGCTCTTGCAGAGGACCTGGCACCCACATGGTGGCTGAGAACCATCTTTAACTCCAGTTCCAGGGGTATCCGACACCCTCTTCTGACCTCTGTGGCATTGCATGACATGGGTGCACAAACGTACATGCAGACTGTACATTTATACACATACAAAATAAATAAAATTTAAAAAATATGAACATTGGGCTAGGGAAGTAGCTCAGTTGGCAGAGTGCGTTCCTAGTAGATGAGAAGCCCTAAGTCTCATTCCCACATACACCAGGCATAGTGATGTAGAGGCAGAGTAATCAGAATTTCAAGGCCAGCCTTGGCTGGAAGACATGGGAACTTGTCACAAACAAACAACTCCTACATATTTATTTCTAATTATTTTATAATGGACAGGATTATCTGTGTAATATTATGTTCTTCGTTTGCTTTCTGTTCTAATAAACACTATGATGGAAACTGGGGAGGAAAGGGTTGATTTCAGCTTATAGGTTGTAGTCCAGCAGCCAGAGAAGCCAGAACAGGAGTTGGAACAGGAACCCGGAGAGGGGAATTGGATCAGAAACCGTAGAAGCACACTGCTTAGTGGACTGCTTCTTTTGGCCCAGTTAGCCACCTTTCCTATACAACCCAGGACCACCTGCCTAGAGATGGCACCACCACATCAACTAGCAATCAAGAAAATGCTTCGCAGACAGGCTGACAAGCCAATCTGACAGGGAAATCCTTTGGCTGAGGCAAAGGATTTCCTCCCTAGTGTCTACAAGTGGACTAAAATCAACCAGCACAATAATTTATTACTAATATTATAAGAATTTTTATGAATTGTCATTTATTAAATTTAAAGTAGCAATAAACAAAAATAAAATAAAATACTCAAGCATGATGGTGGAGATCTGAAATCCCAGAACTTGGGAGGTAGAAGGAGGAGGACCATGAGTTCAAGATCAGCTTTAATCACATAGCGAGTTTGAAGCCAAGCTCAGCTACATAAAATCCTGCCTCAAAACCACCGCCACCAACAACAAAAAGCACAATATAAATAAAAATAAAGTTAAAAATTTGAATTTCAATACAGAGCTGATTGCTATACTTAGGATGAAACCTTTAAAATCTTGCTATTGAGAGAATCAAGTATGTGACAGACAGGGTAAAAGGAGTTGATAAAAATGTTGGGAGATATGGGGAGAGGTGGAAGCTGAAAGGAGAGGCCTCAGATGTGCAACTTCTGCCTTTCCCAAGGTCTAGAAATGAGGTAAGCATGAGAAGTAGCGTAGGTTTGCAAATGGAATGTCACTGAAATTGGACACCTGAGCTTTCAGTATTCCAGTGAGTATACTCATGAGCTAGGCCTCTTTCCCTAATATAATAATCCAGAAATAAGTTACATATGTGGTTGGTTGGAATCTGCATCACTCACTGGACATTTAAACTGGCTTCTCATCACTGAATGTACTCATTTGTAAAATCAACAGAAACAAAGGGATGTTTCTTCTTTAGGAGGGTGACATCTGAAATTCTGTGAGGATCAAAAGGAGTCTCCATACCATATCAGCATAGAATTGCTTTTGTGAATGGTCTGCAAGCTGAACTAAAGGNATATGTGGTTGGTTGGAATCTGCATCACTCACTGGACATTTAAACTGGCTTCTCATCACTGAATGTACTCATTTGTAAAATCAACAGAAACAAAGGGATGTTTCTTCTTTAGGAGGGTGACATCTGAAATTCTGTGAGGATCAAAAGGAGTCTCCATACCATATCAGCATAGAATTGCTTTTGTGAATGGTCTGCAAGCTGAACTAAAGGTAAACTTTTTTAAACATTTTTTTTTCCTCTGTTTTTAATTTCATATGTGTGAGTGTTATGTCTGCATGTGTTTAAGTGCACCCACATCGTGCAATGCCTGAGGAGGACAGAACAGGGTGTTAGATCCCCTGGAAATGGAGTTACAGACAGTTGTTAGCTGCCATGTGGGCACTGGGATTTGAACCCAGGTCTTCTGTAAGAATAACCAGTGCTCTTAACCACTGAGCCATCTCTCCAGCCCCTAAAGGTAAACTTTTTATATGTTATCAAGATATATATTTAGAGACATCTGGATTTTGTAGTTCTATACTTGCTAAAAGAGGACTCTTCCAAGTTGGAAACTTGTATCCATGGGCCTCAGTGAGAAATGCTTACATTGAAAAATCTGCCTTTAGGGGCTAGAGAGATGGCCTAGCAGATAAGAGCACCGACTGCTCGTGCAGAGGACCTGGGTTCAATCCCCAGCACCCACGTGGTGGCTGAGAACCATCTCTTCTGACCTCTGCGACATTGCATGACACGGGTGCACAAACCTACATGCAGACAGTACATTCACACACATACAAAAATAAATAAAATTTAAAAAAAAGAAAGGTAAAGTTAAGTTTAAACTACAAAATTACAGTTTTTACTGTATATCAAATTTATTGATTACTGCTAAGATGAACTGATAATACTTAATAATAAATCAAAGGACAGATTCCCTAATGTGCCTGTCCATTATGACACTCTTTAAGCTGAGTCACTGTCAAGGTCACAGTGAGGGAGTGTCTGCTGTTGCCTCTTTTACGTCAACGGTTTCAAGAATTTCCACTTTTTTCATTTTCCTGTGTCTCGTTCCACCTCCAGTAGCCTCTTACCTGCTTTCATGTTGTGTTCTTTTCCTCCTCTTCTTGACACCTCTTCCCCTCTCATGATCCCTTTCTTGCACATGACCCAGATCTGCATATGAGAGAGAATACGTGGTATTGCTTTTCTGAGTCTGGGTTCCACTCTATATAACATTTTCCAGATCCATTTATTTCCCTGCACATTTCATTTTTCTTTATAGCTGAAGAAAATTCTGTTCTGTAAATGTAGTACGTTTTCATCATCACTTTACCTGTGCGTGGGCACCTAGGTTGGTTCAATTCTCTTGCACTGTGAAAGAGCAGCAAAGATATGGATGAGTAAGCACCTGTGTGGTAAGATATAGACAGAGTCCTCCAGGTATATGCCCAGAAGAGAAATAGATGGACCATACGGCAGTTATTTTTTGAGCTATTGTGAATGGAATATTTTTCTCAATTTCTTTCTCAGCAAGTTTGTTATTGGTATATAAGAAAGCTACTGATTCTGTATCCTGCCATTTTCTGAAAGTGTTTATAGATCTTCGAATTTTATGGTAGAGTACAGAATCATGCTAATAAGAATACTTGTCCTCTTTTCCTATTTTTTCCCTTCTTACAGCATTCTTTTGCTTCTGCTCTAGCTAGGATTTCAAGCACTATATTGAATAAGAGTGGAGAGAATGGAACCCTTGTCTTGTTTCAGATTTTAGAGAAAATACTCCCAGTTTTTCCCATTTACTGTAATAATGGCTATAGATTTGTTATATGTGGCCTTTATTATTTTGAGATATGGTCCATCTATTCCCAATTTCTTCCTAATTCTTTTGTCATGAGGACATGCTGAATTTTGTCAAATGCTTTTTTTGTATCTATCTAGATGATCAGATGGTTTCGACCCTTAATTTATATTGTGTATTTCATTTGTTGATTTGCATACATTGAGCTAGGCTTCAATCCCTGGGGTAAAACAAACTCAGTCACGGTGTATGGTCTTCTTAATGTGTTCCTGAATTTTGTTTGAAGTCTAGTATTTTGTTGAAAAATTTTGCATCTGTGTTCACTTGGGGAAATTGGTATATATGGTTTCTTTGGTCTTGTTTTGTTGCATTTTTATTTAGTTCTAGTTTCAGTGTAATAATGTCATAGGATGAGTTTGGTAGTATTTCTTCCTGTTCTATTTTTGTGGCACATTTTGAGAAGTATTGGTATTAGATCTCCTTTAAAAGTTTAGTAGCCGGGTGTGGTGATGCACGCCTTTAATCCTAGCACTTGGGAGGCAGAGGCAGGTGGATCTTTGTGAGTTCAAGGCCAGCCTGGTCTACAGAGCGAGTTCCAGGACAGCTGGGGCTACAGGGAGACCCTGTCTCAAAAAAGACCAAAAATAAATAAATGAATAAATAAAAGTTTGGTAGAATTCAGCATCAAATCAATCTAGTTATGGGATTTTCTTTGGCAGACTAATTGCTACTTTAGTCTGCTTGTTTGGTGTAGGGCAGTTTGAATTGTTTCTATCTTTGGATTTGATTTAGCTAAATCATATCGAGTTAGAAATTGTCAATTTTTTATAGGTTTACAGTTTTCTAAAATATAAATTTGCAAATTATTCTCTAATAATCTGCTGGTCTTCCCTGGAGTCTGTTGTCAATCCTCTTTTCATCTCTAAGATTAGAGGTGAAATCATTAATTTTGGTCTTTTCTATCTCTTTGTTAGTTCTGCTAGAGAATTTTCAATTTTGTGGGGCTGGAGAGATGACCTAGCAGTTAAGAGTGCCAACTGCTCTTGCAGAAGAGCCGGGTTCGATCCCCAGCACCCACATGGTGGCTGAGAACTGTCTTTAACTCCAGTTCCAGGGGAATCCGACAACCTCTTCTGACCTCCGAGGCCTTGCACTACACGGGTGCACAAACCTACATGCAGACAGTACATTCATACACATAAAAAATAAATTAAAAAAAAATTAAAAAAGAGTGCCAACTGCTCTTGCAGAGGATCCAGGTTCAATTCCCAGCACCCACATGGTGGCTAAGAACCATCTTTAAGCCAGGTGTGGTGGCGCACGCCTTTAATCCTAGCACTCAGGAGGCAGAGGCAGAGGCAGGCGGATCTCTGTGAGTTCAAGGCCAGCCTGGTCTACAGAGTGAGTTCCAGGGCAGCTGGGGCTATAGGGAGAACCCGTCTCAAAAAAACCCAAAAAAAAAAAAAAAGAATTTTCAATTTTGTTAATCTTTTCAAAGAACCAACTTTCCGTTTGATTCATTCTATGTATTTTTCTTTTAGCCACTATTTAATTAATTTCTGCCCTAACCTTCAATGTTTTTTGCTATCTTCTGGGTTTGCCTTTTTCTTGTTTTATTCTGGAGCCTTGAGGTCTAGCGCCAAATTATTTATTTGAGGCCATTCTGAGTTTTGAATGTGAGCACTTACAGCTGTCAACTTTCCTCCGAGGATGGCCTAGGCTGCATCCTAGGGGTTCTGCTAACTTGTGTGCTGTCATTCTCATTTGATTCTACAAGCTTTTCAGTTTCCTTCCTGAATTCTCCAATGACCCATAGTTCACTCAGAAATGCCTTGTTTATTTTCCATGCATTTGTAGTTTGTGGAGCAATTCCTGCTGTTGATTTCTAATTTTACTTCATTGTTATCTCATAAGATTTTGGAAATTAACTGAATATTTTTGTATTGACAAAAAGCTTGCTTTGTGACTTAGGATGTAATCAGTTTAGAGAATATTCCATGCATCATGGAGAAGATTATGCATTTTCTATTCCTACAAGCACCAGTCATTTTATTGACTTTTTTGTGGGTTTGTATGTGTGTGTGTGTGTGTGTGTGTGTGTTTAGACAGGGTTTCTTTGTAACCCCGGCTGGCTTGGAATTTGCTATGTAAGCCAGGCTAGCCTCAATTTCAGAGAGGTCCACCTCTGTCTTTTCCTCCCAAGTGCTGGGATTAAAGGGCTGTGCCACCATACCTGGCTTGACTTTTTTTTTTTTGAGCCAGTGTTGCTAAGTAGCCCAAGCTGAACTTAAATTCACTATATTATAGCTCAGGTCAGCTTTGAGTTCATAGCAGTTCTCCTGTCTCAGCTTCCTGAGAACTGGGATTGCAGGTATGTGCTACCATGCCTAGTTAATTAGCAGGATTCTAAGAAGCATAATAATTCTATTTTTGATCGCTTGCAGTTTGTGAGGCACTGTTCAAACACCTTACATGCATTAATCTAATCCTTATTTGAGATCTGTGATCAAATAATATAGTTATTAGTCCAATTGTCCTTTCACCCCTGGATAAAAAGGCATGTTAGCATCTTAATACATTAGAATGAGCCTTATCTGGATATAAAGCCCTTTCAGAAAAAAACCAATTTAAAATAAAGTCATTAGGCTGACCCTAACTCAAGTCATTGATGTCCTCAAAAGGGGGGGGGGATTGACCTGGAGATATATGTAAAGGGGAAGATGATGTGAGGAGACACAGGAAGATGTCATCTATACAGGGAGGCATGGAGCAGAACCTTCCTTCCCAGCCCTCAGGAGAAACCAAGCCTGCTGACACCCCTATTCAGATTTCTGTTCTCCACAACTGTGATATGGCTCTGTTGTTTAAGTTAACCCAGCTTGTGTAGTTTATTTTAGTCACCCTTGCAAGACAATACAATAGTACTATTAATATTGTAACCCTTTAACAGTTGAGGAAAGTTAAGGCAGAAAGGTTAAATAACTTGACCAAATATATTTGGCTAATAAACAAAATAGGAACATAGGCAGTCTGGCTCCAGTCTGTCCGAAGTGGCTAAGATATTTGACCTCTCTGAACTCAATTATTGCAGGCAAAGCACTAGGCTCCAACCCTCCCTTCCGATCTCTTTCCATTCAGTGCAGGCATGATTATAATCAACCATTGATTAAAGGACACACACATAAAATGAAACCAAACAACCAACTCTCATAAAAACAAGACACCTAATATGTATGTTGAAATGTTACATTGGACACTTATTAGGAGTCAAATATCATACCACAACTGATACTATGATGAAGGAAGAATCCTCATCTATGTCTTCACCTCTTAGGAAAGGAACATGCCCCTTTAGTAGGGGCAAAAAGTCCCATGCATGTGTATAGGAGACAGATGAATCCATTTTCCTGGAAGAGGCAAAGATCTCGCCTCATAAACTTTTGAGTTGGGTCTTGCTATGTGGGGGGAACTCACTAGAGAAAGCTTTAGAAGTAGTTTTGTTTTGGTGAATGCAGTCTGTATGTAGACATTGAGAACTCCAATTTTAAGAATATGTGGATTAAAGAGAAACACTGGAACTGGGCATGCTTAATAAGACTAGTTCCATCAAATGAGAGGACAGCTTTTCACAGTTATAATCTAAAGCCATTGGCTTAGAGTTTAATAAGCATGCTTGACTTACCAGGAAAAAATCTTGAAAACCTTAATTGGATTCAGAGTTAATTGATTCTCTACCAGTTGAATCTGGGTCCAATGAGGAGGCTGATTAAAATCTCGGTGTTAGGGTGACATTGAGGTAGAAATAGCTGGCAAACGTGTCATTCTTGGGATAGAGCTGGATCATAGTCATGTTTATTTGGCCCTGATAGTATTAGCCAACTCAGAAAATCAGTAGCTTTTCCATAATATTCAGAATACTTGCCTTTTCTATATAAAGTATCAAGAGGTCTGGTAATATTGGGTCTGGATTCCTACAGGGACTTCCTCGTTTATTAGTCTAAGTGGGCCTTTGCTATTGTAACAATGGACCCAAGCATGTGAGGAATCAATGAGGGAAAACTTTCTTGTAATTCTGGCGTCTCTTTTCCATATAGTAACCCAGAAACCCAGGCTAATATTTTTTGGTTCTACTTGAATCATTTAATGGCTTCTAAGATCTCTCTGGATTTCTTGTCTACTTCAGTTGAAGGAAGGAAAGGAATGAGTAACTGAGGGAGATTTTTCATGAGCTAGGTCTAGATGCCAGACCCACTGTGTATTTTCTTTTTTAAATTTTATTTATTTCTGTATGTGTATGAATGTACTGTCTGCATGCAGGTCTGTGCACCCGTGTTGTGCAATGCCGCGGAAGTCAGAAGAGGGTCTCGGATTCCCCTGGAACTGGAGTTCTCCTGGAATTGGAGTTCCAGGCGGTTCTCGGCCGCCATGTGGGTGCTGGGGATCGAACCAGGGTCCTCCACAAGAACCGTCGGCGCTCCCAACCGCTAGGCCATCTCTCCAGCCCCATATTTTCTACTACCCATAAGGGCCCTCACCTCCCCAAGGCTGGGGAGATAGCCCTAACCTCCTGAAGGTTAAGGTTCTGAGAGTTGCCAGCCAGCCAGAACAGCCAGTCCAGGTTTAGTGAGAAACCCCAATAATGTGAAGAACAATCGAGCAAGACACCTGATGTCAAACTCTCTGCACATATGCACGCACATGTTCATGTGCACCCCCACACACACATGTAGAGAGAGAGAGAGAGGGAGGAGAGAGAGAGAGAGAGAGAGAGAGAGAGAGAGAGAGAGAGAGAAAGCTGGGCAATATTACAGCATAAAGGAAAGGAAACAGGCTGTCAAGTCCACGGTAAGGACAGGCATGCTCTTTAGTTTGTCGTAGTTGTTCCCAGACCTCACTATCATCCACCTAGCCTCTGTAGGTAGCTCGGTTTGTAATCTCTAATTCAGGTATTGGAAGTTACAGTGAAAATTACTCAAATTTGGAGTTAGAAAAGTCTGTTTGAAAATTGGTTAGCCACAATTTTGTTTAAGATAATAGAACTTGGGGCTGGCACAATGGCTGGGGCAGAAAAGGCACTTGCTGCCACGCCTGATGACTTAAATTAATCCTGAGGATGCACATGGTAGGAGAGATAAAACACAGTAGCTTGGATAAAATAAAAATGTTTCTTCCTTCCACAAGTATCCAGGTTCATAGGGGATCCTAGCATGAAGGACTACTTTAATCCCTGAGATCATCCTGCTGGTTTGTCTTTGAGGAGTCACCCTGGTCCATAAACTGGAGATGATTCACCATCGCCTCCAGTGGGAAGAAGGAAAGAGGAAACAGAACCACAAACTTGAAGTCAATCATATCCCTTCCTTCTACTTATATCCTATTAAGATCAGAAGTAGATTGCAGTTTATCAGGTTGATTATATTTGGGAAAATATTTCAGTGAACTTTTTTTTGGCTTTACCCTTATGGTTGCAAAACAATTGTTTTTGTTTTTTGGTTTTTTTTTTTTTTTTGGTCTTTTTGAGACAGAGTCTCCCTGTAGTCCCAGCTGTCCTGGAATTCACTCTGTAGACCAGGCTGGCCTTGAACTCACAAAGATCCACCTGCCTCTGCCTCCCAAGTGCTAGGATGTATCCAAACTCAGGTATGTTACCTTTATCAGAAAAAGCAAACATCTAAGCTTGTAGAAATCTCTAATCTCTTAAGAGTTATACAGTCATCCATGTGGGGAAGTACCACCAGTAATCCCAGCACTCAGAGGAGGATCCTGAGTCAGAGGCTAGCCTTGGCTACATAGCAAAACCCTGTCTCAACAAAGCTAAGCAAAACAAAACAAAATGTACATAATCATTTTAAGCCTCAGTTTTTTATCTATATATGGGATGCTTAACAGCTATTATGGAATGCTTTTAGAACTGTTGAAATGCTATTGTTAATGTGTACAGTACACCACCTGACACAATAGTTACTCAACAAACTGCAGGGATTATTATTTAAGGAGGAAGAATTTGAAGAGTTTTGCATTCGAATACTGGTTTCAAAACCATGTGGCTTTGATACATTGTTTACCTTCTCTGAATTTATTTCCTCATTCTGGAAGATGAGGATCACAGTGCTTTCTTTTTAAAAAAATTTTATGTGTATGAGTGTTATACCTGTATGCATGTAAGTGTTATACCTGTATGCATGTAAGTGTTATACCTGTATGCATGTAAGTAAGTGCACTCATGTTCTGCAGTGCCCACAGAGGTCAGAAGAGGGCATTGGATCCCCTGGAACTGGAGTTATAGATGGTTGGTTGCCACCATGTTGGATCAGCCAGTGTTCTTAACTGCCCGAGCCATCTCTCCAGCCCCCAAGGTGTTTTCTTGACAAGGCTATTGTGAAGAATAAGTGATGAAGTATACATGATTACCTGGAAGAGGGAGAAATTCTTTCAACGTTTATGCAGAATCCGCCTTGAATTTCCTTGGAGTCAGGAAAGGGGAACTGGAGATGTTGGTGTATATTGCTGAGCTGGGTTCTCTGAGCACACTCCCTCAGGATGGGTCTGTCCATCCACATTGGATAGAAAAAATATGGAGTCATGATAGGAAAGCCAAACACAAAGCAGCCAAGAAAGGAAGCAGTGTCTAAGGTTCAGCCCACCCTTCTTTGTCCTTGACAGAATCAGCTGGGAGACTTTGAGCAGGGCTTTGGGTACCTGCTTGGAGGAAGGGGGGCAGTTCTCACCTGTGCAGCAGCGGTGACTGCTGATGGACTGAGGTGATCTGTAACTTCTGACAGCGCCCTCCCAGTCAGTACCCTGCCAATTGGTTTCGAGTACAAGGCTCTGAAAGATTCCTCCTTCAATCCATAACCAAGGACCTCTGATGGCAAGGAAAGATATGTCAAGGGGATGGAGGGGGCAGGTCAGGTTCATGAATTACAAGGAGGCCAGAGGTCATGGTTAGCTGTAAAATCTTTGTTTCTTGTGGGTAAATATGGCTAAAGACAGGAAGAGGGCCATCTTCCTCCACAACTCCTCAGAGGGGTTTGTTAGGGAAAGAAATATTGAAGTTTAAGATTAAAATTTTCAGGCAGGGCGTGTTGGTGCATGCCTTTGGTCCCAGCACTCTGGAGGCAGAGGCAGGTGGATCTCTGTGAGTTTAAGGCCAGCTGGTCTACATAGTTCCAGGACAGCTGTAGCTACAGGGAGACCTTGTCTCAAAAAGATAAAAAAAAAAAAAGATTAAAAATTTAAATGTTTATTCCAACCAGTCTGCTTCCTTTCTCTTTTTCTTCCTTCCTCTCATTAATTCTGTATTTTTTTTTTCTTTTCGAGACAATGGTTTATGTATTATATAAGGTCTCATCATGTAGCTCAGGCTGGCCTTAAACTTACAAAACTTATGCTTCAGCCTCCCAAGTTGCAAGCATGCGCCACCATGTCATTTTTGATTTCTGCATAATGAAATTCATCGCTAAAACATACAATTAACTGCCATCATCTTGAACACATCCCAAATCATCTGAAATGTGTAATTTTGAGGCTTTTAGTTTATTCACAAGTTATGTAGCCATTAGCAGTATCTAACTTCAAAACATTTTCATTTTTCTCCCCCAATAAAACCTGTCACCAGTTATTCTCTTTCTTCTATCCCTGGCACCGATTTTCTACTTTCTGTCTGTCTAGATTTGCCTCTTCAGGACATTTTGTATAGATGGAATCATGATATGTGGCCTTTTATGATAGCTTCTTACACTCAGAATGTTTTTAGGATCCATCTAGATTGTAGCACATATTAGTACTCCATTAATTTTTATGGTCGAATGTTTTCCTCTTGCATGGATATACCCACATTGTATTTATCAGTTTGTCAGCTGACCGTTTCCATCTTTTAGCTACTTTGAATAACACTGGTACAGACATTTACCTACTAGCTTTTGTGTGGATATGTTTTTGTCTCTTGGTTATGTACTAAGTTATACAGCAACTCTATATTTAGCCTTTTAACAATCTGCCACATTGTTTTCTACAGTGACTGAACCATTTTATGATCCCACTACTTATGTGTGAGACTTCCAATTTCTCCACATTCCCACCAACACTTCTTTACCATCTCTTCTATTATAGCCATTGTTCTTGATGTGGATTTGCATTTCCCTGATTACCAGAGATGTTGAGCATCCCTGCTTTTTCTTAGGAGCTAGTGAATGGCTCCTATAGGAAATATTGTAAAGATTATGAGCTTGGAGGGAAGGAAGTTGAAAAGAGCCCTTCCACACCAGAGAGAGAAAAGACAGAGTTCATGCCCAGCTATTTGGAGGACTAAGAACAGCTAGGAAGGCAAACTCTGAGAGCACTAATAATTCTGGCCTTTTTATTTGCCTTAAAGAGATTTTATCATCTCTCCCAAGGACTTGAAGGATCCACCTCCAACTGGAAGTGGGAGATTGCTCAAAAAGATGTTTATTAATACAGGCAAACACTTAGTTGTGTGTTGGTTACTTTATTTGACCCTTGAAGGCAAGGTTCGAGAACAAGGTAAAAAATTCATCAAGGGGCCTCAGATGCCTGAGGCAGAAAAAGACCTAGCATTTAGAGCTCTGGTCCCCAGCCGTTTGCTGAGGTCTCCTTTTCTTTGAGCATGAACTGGTAATTAAAAACCCTAAATTGGTGAAAGTGAGTGAGCGAAGAATTTCATGGCCCTCTTCAAGGGACTAGATGGAACTGCTCCCTCTTTTTCTTGGACCTAGACAGCAAGGCCATAAACAGACTGCTTCAAGCCCCAGGGAGAGTAAGGAAAAGAGTTGCTTCACCTGTGTGCTCTATCTTTTTTATTTATTATTTTTATTTTTATTTAATGTGTATGAGTGTATTGCCTGCATCTATGTCACACAATGCCTGTGGTGGTGAGAAGAAAGCATTGGATCCTCTGGAACTGAAGTTAAAGGCAATTGTTAGCTGTCTTGTGGGTGCTGGGATTCGAACCTAGGTCCTCTGCAAGAGCAGTCAGCGCTCTTAACCACTGAGGCATGTCTCCAGCAGTCACTGCTCTCAAACGCTGAGCCATCTCTCCAGCCTCTGTCTTTTTTTTTTTTTAAAGCACCACAGTCAACACTATTTCCTCTTTCACAATTCCCATTTGTTCTCCGCACAACCATCAAACAAGATGGAAGATCTGGGATCTCATGAAATTTTTCCCGAACTGCTCTGGGCAAAGAATTTTCCTTGGGATAGTTCAGAGGGTGAGAAAAAACCCCTCATCTGCATGAACGATAAGGCTGGCTGGGGGCAGGGGGAATGTCTCCTTAGTGGAACTCCCCACAAAGAAGTAATGACTCACCACTCTGCCTGATCCTTTGAAGTGGGAGAAGTGGGTGTCCTCCGAGCTACCTTTTCTTTTCTTTTTTTTTTTGGTCTTTTCGAGACAGGGTCTCCCTGTAGTCCCAGCTGCTGGATGAGCTACCTTTTCAAACAGCATTCTTTTTTTTTTTTTGTCTTTTCAAGACAGGGTCTCCCTGTAGCCCCAGCTGTCCTGGAACTCATTCTGGAGACCAGGCTGGCCTTGAACTCACAAAGATCCGCCTGAGGCGTGCGCCACCATGCCCAGCTTCAAACAGCTTTCTTATGACCCTTTGGCTGTAAGAAAGAGCAGGTCAAGGGGATGGAAATTGCTTTGTAAAGGTAGTGCCAGCTGTCTGGACAATATGCTCCTATTTTAGTTCCTGAAGGTGTCTTCTTTAAGAAAACTACAGTAGAATTTGTCTTTCAGATATTATGAACACTTCTCCAATTTTTCAGCAAAAATTTCCTAGATGATGTTGAAACAGCTCATATGCTTGCAAAAATAATAACCAGTAACTTCTGCCATACAGCCTGTCTGTCGCACACTCTGGGAGAAGGAGGCTAGCCGTATTTATTACTTGTTGGTCAAGGATGGGACAGGTTTTCTTAAAAGTCAGGCTGGGAAGTGGTCACATGTGTCACTTCAGAATAAAGAGGCGGGGAAGTGGAAGGGAAAAAGTCTTTGTGGAACATTCTTGGAAGACTTGGAGGGAAGGTAAAAAACCATGGCAAATAACATTACAAAAATTTACCTTTGTCCTGGTGGAGAAATGGATGCCCGAATGAATGCCCATGTTACACATTCTCCCAGAGTCAGGAATTCATTTTCAATATAAGATTAAAGAAAAACCCAAAACACTTTTTTTTTTCCTCCTCAAGCATGTTTCTCAAACATAAAGCAGTTGACTATTAACTATTCTGGTAGAGGGCGAAGGGTTAGAAGGGGAGGAGAAATTGACAGTTAAAGAAGTTAGAGCCAATCTGCAGTTGTGGTGTAGTCTAGAAACCCAGAAATCAAATCTTTCTGGCTATCACTCTATTATAGTCCTTCTGAAGTTTTAGAAGTATTAAAATAATTTAATCTAGAAAAGCTTTTATCATCAAAACCACAGTTAATCTACTTGCTGGAGGAAGACTGTAGACTTACTAACAGTTAATGAGTTCATACACTGAAAACTGGAAAATATGTGCAAAGCATATTTGTAGCATCTGGCAGAAGTATGTGGGCAGCAGATCTCTATAACTATATTGATTATTTAAAAATGAAACTATTTACACACCAAAGTGAGTATAAAAGCATTCCTCTGCCTGATAAGAAAATAAACACACGGTATTCTGGAAGTGGTTGTATAATCTTGTTTGGTAAATAATTGTTTTGCCAAGAAGAGATATATTAATGGTCATATTGTATCTTTCCTTGAAATCTAAGACATTTTATTTTGCAAGTGAGATTTGGAAATCTGTATTACATTTGTATAATTACTAATTTTACTGAAAAATCATAAAAGAGGCTAGAGCTCTAGCTTTGATAGTAGAGTCCTTGGTTTGTGTAAACTGGGGTGTGGCAGCACCTGCCTCTACTCCCAGCATTGGAGTCTGAGAATAGAAGTGGGGGTGGGGGTGGGGCCTGGAGACAGGAGAATCAGGAAGAAGCTAAGGGTCATCAACAGCTACCCAGCTAGCTGGAAATCAGGCTGGGCTACATAATACCTTGTCTCAAAAATAAATAAACTAAAAAGTTAAATTGTTTGTTCTTTCCATCATAAATATAGCCGTTGATCATAGCACTAAAACTAAAATCAGAACACATACTCGACTAAGTCTGCCTTTTATTTTGCATGCATTGCTTGAGAGCTTACTGTGTGTTAGGTACTGTACTGTTTCTGGTTCGCAAACAACGAACTAAAAAAAAAATCACACAGGGAGCTCATCATAGAGCAGAATATTTGAAATCAAAACTGACTCAGAAAATATAGATTATCTGATTGTAGTAATTGCAAAGCATGGTTAATTGAACATTATTATGTCTTATGATTGAATTTAATTGGGAATTTTCTTATGATAAAATGTCAGTGTGGGTTTAAAAAAATGTCTGTGTGGGTATAAAAGAGTGCACATAGCTTGTGGTTTATGGGTTTTCCTCAATGCTAAGTCTCTGAAGCCTGCAATTTAGGACTGGCTTACATTCCAGAAGTTTGTTTACAAGTTACTTGTTAAGTGGTTGATTTCCAAAGCCAATCAGCAAAATCCATTTAACCTATAAAGTAGGTGAAACAAAGCACTGGTCTTATAATTAAAACTAAACACTAGGTTAAACAATGTTTGTAAGGCTGAGGGCATCCAAAGTTCACTGTGGAGTTCTAGGAGTACATTTTTCCTAGAAATGAGAGCATATCCCTAATTCTGAGATAATGGAGACAGCTATCATGTAAGTAGAAACAGATCTAGGTTTTGAGGTGGCCTGATGATTATATCATGTGAGGAGCCCCATGTAAAAAGAATTCACAATTATAAATACAAAATCAAGCATGAGACCCATAGGGAAGCTGTCTAAGTGAGGACGCTTTGCATCTAGTTTTATCAGTATCCCAGTAAATCTGCCTCTACAAGAATGACAGGGTCAGGCATGGGTAGCAATTAATGGATAGGAGGGTTGAATCAGGAAATGAAAAATAATGGGGATCAATTAAGGGGTTATGAGCAATAAACAAATAAGACACCAACATAGCCAATGAAGGGGGATAGGACATTCCATAGCTGAAGTGGTTGTTCCTGTACCAGGGATAGTGTCATTCTGATCATTAGTCAAGGTTAAGGGCAGGTTGTTGGGGTCACATCTGTGAAGGATGTGTGGGACTGGTCCAAAGACTAAAGTGTGGGATGGGGATGGGGCAAATTCTAGAGTTGAAGTAGGTGGGTTCAGGTTAGCTTCATGTTGCTTCCAGCAGGGAGCAGAACATGGAACAATGGAACCACTCACTGTGAAGGTAAGAAGGGTGCTTGCTCACTTGTAGATGGAGCAAAGTAATCCCAGTGCAGGACTGAAAGGGTGGTGTTCCATGGAGTCCAAAGGGGCAGTAAAGGAAGGGCCAGGGCTGTGTCAGAAGCCACTCACCAGACATAGCCTGTAATTATGAAGAATGATAGCACTCAACCGGGCTAGAGCATGACTTAAAACAGAAGGCTGACAAGCCCCACATGAACCTATAATGGGCGGGGGTTAGGGTAGGATAAACACAGTGTGCACCCTGCAGTGCACACAAGAGGTAGACCCACGATCCTTAAATAAAATCCAGTAGCTTGGCCAGCCTGGTCTACTGGGGCTACAGGAAGACCTTGTCTCAAAACCACCAATACAAACAAACAAACAAACAAACAAACAAACAAACGCTAGTTGCTTGGTCGAGAATTATTGTTTTTCCCAACATGTGAAATGGGATTTTGATTTCTTAAGCTAGAGAAGCTTGAAACAAAGCTGTTGGCAAGGTGTTGAATCTGCATTGGAATACCAGACATTCCCACTGTACTCCCCCAGACAGCCAGTCCAGGAAGGGCTCTCCGTCCAGTAGCTCCAGTGTGTGTTTCTCATGTATGCCGCACAATGTTCTGAGGAGTGTGCCCAAGGATGTCCTATTTAGCGTTCTAAGAGTTCAGTTCTGAAAAGAATGCCAAAGCTCTCATGCTGAAGTCCTTTTTTTTTTTGGTCTTTTTGAGACAGGGTCTCCTTGTAGCCCCAGCTGTCCTGGAATGCGCTCGTCCTTTTTAAAACAGTGTCCTGGCACTGGCCTCTTACTCTCACAGCCTTTGCAGGATACTGAGCGCCACAGAGTCAGCACAGGGGCAAATGGGAGCAAATGGGCGCTGGGAACCTTTTTAGGAAAAGCACGCACACACACCCAGGCAGAAGAAGAGCCTGAGAATCCAAGAAGCGCCTGTGGGAAGATCCAGTTTGAACTGGGGGCTAGCTCTCAGTTAGCACCCCTCAGGGCACTGTGTGGCTGAGAGTCAGGGGATTTCTCTGACCCCACCCCAAGGAGGAGCAAACAATGTGGCCTGGGTGTGTGATGCTGGGTGGGGCAACGGTGTGCAATGGCACGGAATTGGGGGGCCTGTGATTGGCTCTGGGAACTGACGTCATTTGGTTTATAAAAGCAGACTGTAGCAAGGAATAAATTGAATTCATCATTAACATAATTTCGGAATTCCTGGCCGTCATTTTTTTTTCTTTTTAATCTTTTGCACACATACAGGCCAAAGCAGGCCTGCATTTTGTTCAGGTGGCCAGTGGGTTGGAAAGAGGTTCCAGTGCAGACCACCAATCTGGATAGCTGGTGTTGGGAGTGGACATAGGCTGAAGATAGGTCAACAGTCATCAGCCTGAAATTCCTGTCCAGGGTTCAGCAGTCTCTGGGCAGGTGGGAAGTCACGGCCAAGAGCAGAAAATGTGTCTCATCGTTCCAGGCTAAGGGCCTGAGTTGGAAGTACCACTCAGGCCTGGCTAATGGGAAGCAGCCGGTAAGCCAGCTCCCTACAGCAGCTCCTGGCAGGTGCTGTGTCCCCCTCCCCTTACCAGGGCCACATGGTTCCTGTTCAGTACAAAAAAAATCTTCCTACAAGCCCCATGTCCCCATTTGCATTCGTTGGGCAAACTTGCTGAGAGGAGGAGAGCTACAGCCATCTCCTCAGAGGTTTCCAGGTTGTGCTCAGGGAGCTGGAAGACAGTGTTCAATAAAGAAAAAGGAAAATGTGAAGATGTGGCAAAGGTAGACGAGGCTTGTTATGAAAGAAATGAAAACCTAGCTCACTCCCAAAGGAAACAAAGAGGAAGTTCCAGAGCCCTGACTGTTCTGAGTATCACCAGAAATCAAAGCACACCCTGCTCTATCCACTGGTGATGTTGCAAAGAAACCCGAGAGAATTGGAATGCAGCATTCCAGCTGACCAGCAGCCTTAGGAAAAGAAGGTGGCGAAATTGAAGGAAAAATAGGAAGAGAATATGTTTGTCCACAGAGCTAAAGGAAAACCTGATGCAGAAAAGGGTGCCACGGCTAAAAGGGGCAAGAGAAAAGGAAGATGAGGGGGATGGAGACAATGGTGATGAATAAGAAAATTCTAGAGTAGTTTTTCTCCTCATCTATAAAGGACTTAACTTCCTGTATACAATCACTATTTAAAAAAAAAACTGAAATGTAAGGCTGTGTAAGATGTTTTTAAAATGGTATTGTCGGGGCTGGAGAGATGGCCTAGCGGTTAAGAGCGCCGACCGCTCTTACAGAGGACCCAGGTTTGATCCCCAGCACCCACATGGAGGCCGAGAACCGTCTGAAACTCCAATTCCAGGAGAACTCCAGTTCCAGGGGAATCCGAGACCCTCTTCTGACCTCCGCGGCATTGCACGACATGGGTGCACAGACTTGCATGCAGACAGTACATTCATACACATACAGAAATAAATAAAATTTAAAAAAAAAATAAAATAAAATGGTATTGTCTTTTTTCATGTAGTTAATATACTACCGAAAATGCCTTTAGATAGCCCTTTCCTATCAATAGCCCTGTCATTAGCCACTAACCTTGCCTGGTACAGTATGGCATGGAAAATTAAAGTAGATTATTGTTGGTGCACAGCAGAAATTGGTTGCCTTTGATGCAACTTATACAAAATAATTGGTGTTCTGTTATCTGAATATTACTCTGCAGTTGCACAAAAAATATTGCAGCTGTTTTGCTGACATTCTGAATTCTAAGTAAATAAAATTATGTTAAAAACTAATGTCCTTTAAAAATCCATTTACAATATTCAGTAATGATAAAAATAGTATGGAGGGCTGGAGAGATGGCCTAGTGGTTAAGAGCACCAACTGCTCTTGCAGAGGACCTGGGTTCGATCCCCAGCACCCACGTGGTGGCTGAGAACTGTCTGTAACTCCAATTCCAGGAGAACTCCAGTTCCAGGGGAATCCGACACCCTCTTCTGACCTCCATGGCACTGCACGACATGGGTGCACAGACCTACATGCAGACAGTACATCTGCACTAGTATGCACATAACCAGACATACGTACACACACACACACAATTAAAAATAAAGCAAATCTTTAAAGAACATAGAAAATGTAAGTATAACAGTCAGGCTCTCTGGCTGGACAAACAGAGCCATTCCAAGTTTTCTGTCAGAAAATTTTGGTTACCTAAAAAAATGGAAGACTTGAGAAGCCAAATATGGACTGAGAGATGAACAGGAAGTGCTCCAAACAGACTCAAAGGACAATGGGAAGAAGTTGTATCATCAGAGCCCACAAACAGGCTTCTCCAGTAGGAGCTCTGGTCATAGTGGCTCTGTCCAGTTAAAGCTGAGTCCACAGAGTGTGTAACTAGTGTTATAAATGGCACAGGGAACTTGGAGGAGAGAGTGGTCTGACCTCTTTGACCCTTGATCCTTCCATGGGCCTCATCTAGCTGGCAACCAGAAGTCAAAGCAACCTGGGAAGTGTCGCACTCTGTGACAAGAGTCCTGGCTTCTTATGAGAGTACATCACAAGTAGAGTCCACATGACAAAATAAACAAACCAGTTTTGTGTGATGCAAAATGTTACCAAGCTGCCTTGGCACTGGAAGCTTCTTCTATGATCTGGGTTATTTTCATAAGGTGATGAGAAATTACTACTGTATCACCAGTGCAATTCCTGGATTTAAATTTTATTATTTTAGTGACTGGGGAGGTCACAGGCCCTAGCGTGGAAGTTACTGCTGTTGTTTTTGCTAAATGAAAATGATGCGCCTGTCAAATTGCTTTCTAAATAACTGCAGTTCTGACGGTCGATTAGTGCTGCTATCAGCTTTGGTCAGAGAAGCATCTTTTTACAGTGGTCAGCACTGACTGCCAAGACTCATAACTGGTCAGAGTATTATAATAAATGACTATTGAGTGTTCAGCAACAAAATGGGTCATGTATATCATCTCCTTCAAGGCTCAGGGAACATCAAGGAAGAAGAGTCAGAAGGAACGTAAGAGTGGAGGAAGGTGGGGGAGAGCTGGAATGCTGATGTCTGGGGATGACATGATTTTGCATTCCTGAATCCATAGCAGCTGTGATTGCCTACACACAAAATTGGGCATGCTGACACTCTGACACACACACACACACACACACACACATCAAAGTAGAGGAGAGACAAAGAGTAAGGGGATTAGTGGGAAAGAGAGGGGGACAACAGAGAGTAATGGTGTGTGTGTGTGTGTGTGTGTGTAATCAAAATATGTATATGTAAGTATATAATGAAACCCATTATTATTGGGGCTGGAGAGGTGGTTCAGCAGTTAAGAATACTGGCTACTCTTGCAGAGGACCTGGGTTTGATTTCCAGCACCCACATGGTGGCTACCATTCTAGGGGATCTGATGCCCTCTTCTGACCTCCTTGGGCATTGCATGACATGGGTGCACTTACATACATGCAGGCAATATGCTCATACACATAAAATAAAAATAGATAAATAATGCTGGGCATGGTGGTGCATGCCTTTAATCCTAACACTTGGGAGGCAGAGGCAGGCAGATCTCTGTGAGTTCAAGGCCAGCCTGGTCTACAGAGTGAGCTCCAGGCCAGCTGGGACTAAAGGGAGACCCTGTCTCAAAAATACCAAAAAAAAAGTAAATAAAAATATTTTTTAAACCCAATGATTATATATAATTAATATGTGTAAATAAAAACATGAAAAACAAACCAAAACATACATAAATGAAAATAGGAAAGTATTTTCATTATTTTTATTATAAAAATTATTTATGAGGATATCATTTATTTATGAAATAAAATTTAAAAGTTGTAAAAGGATATGGAGGAAAAATTCCCAGCCATACCTTGCCTCCCAAAATAAGTATTCTGTATCATATTTTTAATGAGTTCTGTATCTCCATACTTCATCTTTCTTTACCCTGTTTTCTGTATATGGAGGATATATACATATTTTCCCTACAATGATTGCAGCATACTATAGACTCTCCTCTGTTGACATAACTTTAAAACCAATTTGGACCCACCAGTCTGATAACAAGGACATTTCTTCTCTGTGGAAACATAATGGGTGTGCCCCTTGGGTCAGACGTGCACTTAGATGATGAAGGGCTGTAAATCGTATGGCTTACAGACATCCTGTGTTCAACCAGTCTTGCAAGGAATTCTCAAGGCAATAATTCAGCAGAAATTTTATCAGGTTGGCCAGAATGATTCAAGGGTTTAGAATGACTCATTGGGGCTTGGGTTAAATAGCCTTGGCTTAATCATATCACTTAGAGCAAATGTAAATCAGAGATTTAAGTCCTGGAGGCTTAGTATCTCAGAGACTCCCCAGATGCATTGTATTGCACACCAAGATAATAGCCTAATGGATTAAAGAGTAGGCATATTTCCACATGCTTATGTATAAATATGTGTGCATAATCACATACTTATATTCATACAACTTTACATGCATATATAATGCATGTAAAGGGAAGAAAGAGATTTAAATATTTCTCAGAATTCTGGACCTTAGGCATCTTTATAAACTGTGAATAGAAGAAATTACAAAAATAAAAACAAACCAATTACAAGAACATTAATATGTTCTGCACATAAAACAATAAAAATATAACATACTGAGAAAATATATATTTAAAATTTTTTATTATTTTTATTTTTTACATATGAGTGTATTGTCTGCATATATGTGACTGCACCCATGTCTTGCAATGCCACAGAGGTCAGAAGAGGGTGTTGGATCCCCTGGAACTGGAGTTAAGGATGGTTTCTTTTTTTAATTAATTAAATAATTAATTAATTTTTAAATCAAATCTAGACCCGTGTCCCTCCCCCCATTTCCCCACCCCACCAGAGCTCATGCATTCTGCCAAACATGCTTTTCATCTCTTTCTCAGTCTTTCTCAATATTCTCCATGAGGAAGTTGACTGTTTTGAGCAGAAGTTTACTGTTTCAGTCAGTTCTTCGATGCAGTCCTTTCTGTTGTTGTTGTTGTTGTTGTTGTTGTTGTTTCCAATATGCGTCACTCCCAACTGCTTTGGACAAAAGCTCAAGGGGCCATGCACAAGAAATACTTACAACTAGGTAATTGGCACTAGCAAAGGATGGTTTCTTATCTGCCATGTGGGAATTGAATCTAGGCCCTCTGCAAGAGCAGTCAGTGCTCTTAACCACAGAGCCATCTCTCCAGTCCTGAGAAGATATTTTTAACAAGTGTAACAGATAAAGGAATGTCATCCTAATTACTTAGCACAGTCATCAGAAGCCACACAATATGGTGAGAGTCAGAGCCCAATGTTAGACTTCCTGTGATATGAACACATGTGTGTTAGTCAGTTTTCATTACAGTGACAAAGTACCCGAATAAATAACTTGAGGCAGAGATTTATCTTGGCTCATTGTTTCAGAGGATTTAGTCCATGGTCTGTTAACCCCATTGTTTCTGGGCCTATGATGAGGCAGAGACACTATGGGAAGGAAAACAGTTCCACTTATGGCAACCAGCAACAGGAAGGGGCCAAGGACGAGATAAACTCTCCAAAGGCATGGCCTCCAATATTCACTTCCTCCAAGCAGGCACTACCTCTTAATAACCCATTACTATAAACTCATCAGTGGATTAACCTATAAAAGAATTTAATGACCTCATTCATCACCCAGTCACCTCCCAGTTGCATGACTAGCTGGGGTCCAAGTTTTATTTGGAACTTTGTGAGGTGTGGTATAAATGTAAAGTACTTAGTGCTTTACTAATATTACTTTTAAAATATTTTATCTTTTTAAAATTATTATTTTTTATTTATTATTCTTTTATGTGTATGAGTATACTGTCTGCATGTAGGTTGGTGCAACCGTGTCATGCAATGCCACAGAAGTCATGAGAGGGCGTCAGATTCCCCTGGAACTGGAGTTAAAGACAGTTCTTAGCCACCATGTGGGTGCTGGGAATCGAACCTGGGTCCTCTGCAAGAGCAGTCGGCACTCTTAACTGCTGAGCCATCTCTCCAGACCCTAATGTTACTTTAAAAAAAAAAAAATACGGGGGCTGGAGAGATAGCCTAGCGGTTAAGAGCGCCGACGCTCTTGCAGAGGACCCGGGTTCGATCCCCAGCACCCACATGGCGGCTAAGAACCGTCTATAATCCAATTCCAGGAGAACTCCAGTTCCAGGGGAATCTGAGACCCTCTTCTGACCTCCGCGGCATTGCACGACATGGGTGCACAGACCTGCATGCAGACAATACATTCATACACATGCAAAAAAAAAAAAAAGTTAAAAAAAAATATGAGATTAAGTAAATGGAAAGAGCCAATTATGACTAATAAAGTAGTATTAGGGAAATGGTCATATTTAACTTACACAAGAAATATGCTGTTCTACTTTTTGTGAACAGCTAGAAAACTTAATGTGCAGCACTAACGTGGATGGAGTGAAACCAATGAACCTTTTATATCAATAAGATTGGAGCTATCCTTTGGAAAGGAAAACTGGGAATGTATATTGAGTTATAAAATGTTTTAGTTCTTATGTAGTTTAGTAATCATAATACTTAAATTTTTCTTGAAAACACAAAATCTAAAGAAATAACATAAATTTGGAGCTGGAGAGATGGCTCAGCAGTTAAGAGCACTGATAGCTTTTGCAGAGGACCCAACACCCACATGGCAGCTAACAACCATACATAACTCCAGTTCCAGAAGATCTGACACCTTCTTCTGACCTCCACGGGCACTCTACGACATGAGTGCAATAACACACATGCAGACAATACACACATACACATAAAATAAAAATAATAAGTAAAATATTAAAAAGAAATAACATAAATTTAGGTTTGGGGCATCATTTGTTAAGAACTGACTAGATCCAAAGCAGTCAATATATTTATACTACTTATAAACAAGATGACTGTATTCTGGTGTGGTAATTGAATGTATATCCATCAATACCAGATGGTAGTTATTTGCAATAAAACAAACCATCAATTCACGTATGATGGTTATATAAAAATATAGGGGGCTGGAGAGATGGCTCAGTGGTTGGGAGCACCAACTGCTCTTGCAGAGGACCAGGGTTAGATTCCCAGTACCCACATGGTGGCTAAGAACCATCTTTAAGCAGGGAATGGTGGTACACACCTTTGATCCTAGCACTCAGAGGCAGAGGTGGGCGGATCTCTGTGAGTTCAAGGCCAGCCTGGTCTGCAGGGTGAGTTCTGGGCCAGCTGGGGCTATAGGGAGACACTGTCTCCAAAACAAAAACAAAAATAAAGACAAAAAAAGGGAAAAAAATATAAGCCTGGACTAGGGCTATAGCTCAGCTGGTTGAGTGCTTGATTGTCATTCACAAAGACCTGGGTTCGATATGCAGCACTATGTGAACTAGATGGGGTGTTTGTCTGTAATCCCAGCACTCAGAAGGGGGAGGCAAGTTCAAGGCCAGCCAGGGTATGTGATATCCTGTATTCAGACAAACAAACAAAACAACAAGTAAATAGAACATAAGCCATATAGTAACATTCTCATTATATAACTTTGCAATTGTATATGTTTTCCCCATATTTAGACCTGAATTAAAAGCTTGGAAGGCAATATGCACAATTGAAAATCACTTTCTTTGGATGTTCCCATTACAAATGATCACTTAAAAATATTTTTGGTCACTTAAAATTACTTTTTTTTTTTGGTCATTTTTGAGACAGGGTCTCCCTGAAGCCCCAGCTGTCCTGGTACTCACTCTGTAGACCAGGTTGGCCTTGAACTCACAGAAATCCACCTGCCTCTGCTTCCCAAGTGCTAGGATCAAAGGCATGTGCCACCACACCAGGCTTAAAATTACTTTTAATTTAAGACAGCAAGCAGTGTATGCTTATTTTTAATGTAAATATTGCAAAGGCAAGTCTGCCAGTAATGCCCTTCTGCAATTTTGTTCGTTACCACCTCTATTCTTACTGCTCAAGTCCTTTTCAGTTCTATTTAGGACTATGTCTTCCCAGGTATCACTATACACACCTACACACACACACACACACACACACACACACATACGCACACACACGCACACGTGCACACTATTTTTAAAATTTTTTTCTTACATTAACAGGATTCCTAAATTTCTTTGATCTAATTCCTTGTCAGCTCAAATAGAATTACCTCACTATTTGAATGGATAGATAGCTACATTGTATTTCATGATATAGGCATAACAATCTTTTTTACTTACTTGTCATTAATGAATTTTTGTGTGTAGGTCCTAATTCTTCCTGCTATTGGAGCTACCATTACAATTTTTGTATTCTTCATGAGTATTTACATTTGTTGTTTAGGATAGCTTTGTATAATTAAATTGCTGGGCCAAAGATTTACACATTCAAACTTCAGTATAATTTCCAAACAGCATTGTTTAAAGGTTTATCACTTTATACCAACATGAAAATTACTTTGAAGAAACTAGCCAAAACAGAAGTCTTTTAGAATGTTTTAATTACTATTTTTATTTTGTGTGTATTTTTATATTGCCTACATACATGTACATGCACCTATGTCATGTAACACCCACCAAGGTCAGGAAAAAAAGAGTTGGATTGCCTGGAACTGGAGTTACAGCTGGTTATTAGCCACCATGTGGGTGCTAGGAACTGAACCTCCGTTCTCTGCAAAAGCAGCCAGTGCTCTTAGGTGCCGAGTCATCTCTCGAGGCCCCAAAGCAGAAGTCTTCACAATGTGTTGTGGCACACGTCTGTAGTCTCAGCAAGTATGAGGCCGAGGTAAAAAGATCAAGAATTTGAGCCCAGCCTGGGTTATACGGTAGGACATTATCTCAGAAAAAGGTAGCCACAAAAGCAAAACACCCCCAAATCTCATGAAACTGACATGCTGTAAATAGAAATCCTGGTGCTCAATTGATTTCGATCTCAGAAGTAGGTTGTTTAATTTGGGTTTTTTTTATTAAAGCATTTTATTTATTTATTTTTGTATGTGTATGAATGTACTGCCTGCATGTAGGTTTGTGCACCCATGTCGTGCAATGCCACGGAGGTCAGAAGAGGGTGTCGGATTCCCCTGGAACTGGAGTTCTCCTGGAATTGGAGTTACAGATGGTTCTCAGCCACCATGTGGGTGCTGGGGATTGAACCTGGGTCCTCTGCAAGAGCAGTCAATGCTCTTAACTGCTAGGCTATCTCTCCAGCCCCATTTAATTCGGTTTTACTCTTTCAAATATCTTCATGAATTTGAATAACTCATTCTATCTTATCCTTCTTTCCTTTTTTTTTTTTTTTTAAAGACACTTGTGATTATAATTCAGTGAGAATACCATTTCTGCATGGATGAGGTGGTTAGAGCATACCAAAGGTCAATAACTGTAAATCCTGCTACATTTTACATCCCTTTCCTAGGGCTATTGGGCATATGGTTCAGGTTGGGTCTAAGGGGATGGGCAGATATTGACATCTAGTTTTCACCCACAAGTTCTGCGCCCTGGATGCCACAGGGGAAGGCAGAGTGTGCCAGGAGAAAACTATTTCTTTTTAAAGGAACAAAGATTGCTTACTGTGTCTCAACTGATGATTCATAATTTAAAATTATGATCACTCCTAATCACCATTTATCTAACTGATTCTTTAACCATCTAGAGGGCTTGTCCTATCATAAGAATGATAAAAATTATTAACATTTTGTCCTAGGATTTAAAGTAAAAGTACAGTTCAAACACCACTCAGTGTTTAGTTTAATGAAAAAAATTTTAATTTATTTTTATTTTATGTGTATAAATGTTTTGCTTGCATGTTTGTAAGTGCACCCATATCATGCAATGAATGCCCTTGGAGGCCAGAAGAGGGCATTGGATCCCCTGGAACTGGAGTTACAGATGGCTCTTAGCTGCCATGTGGGTGCTGGGAGTGGAACCCAGTTCCTTTGCAAGGGCAGCTACTGCTCTTAACTACTGAGCCATCTCTCTAACTCCATGGTGAAAAATTTTTGATAAGCCAATGAGCCCAATAAAAATACAGACCATTACTAAAGAACTGCAAGTGGAAACACTGAAAAAGTATATGTTTGGTTATTATTTACAGATTTTGGAAAATTATAAAAATTAACTCATTGCGAGCTACTGAAATAATATAAGGTTGATACATCTAGGTATATTTATTATAGCTGTTGAATACAGTTCTATTGTTAAATACTTTTTGTCATGTCCTAATCGAGATATTTTCAACCAGATATAATTGTTATTGTATAATATGTGTTAAACAAGATATTTCATCTCATCTTTAATGATACACAAGAAAAAACAATTTCAATGGTTGGTCATATAAGTTGTAAATTGTGTTTTAATTTAATGACACATTGCCTGTATACTTCATAATACTTAAACAGGAGCATGTCTGTAAAAGCAGTCAATAGTGAGCAGTGAGCTTAGAGTTAAGAGGGACCAGCACACATAGCCTGGGCAAGGATCTTGGGGGCTGGAGAGATGGCCTAGTGGTTAAGAGCGCTGACTGCTCTTGCAGAGGACCTGGGTTCGATCCCCAGCATCCACATGGTAGCTGAGAACTGTCTTTAACTCCAGTTCCAGAGGAATCTGACACCCTCTTCTGACCTCTGCGGCTTTGCACGACAGGGATGCATGCGGACAGTACACTCAGTGCACATAGCCTAGGCAAGGATCTCAAAAAATTATTAGGGTTTCTTAATGTCATGAACCTAAATAACATCAAACAAGGTTTATATTAGGAAAGAAGGAGCCTAGGGGGGGGGGTGCACAACTTTAATCCAGCACTTGGGAGGCAGAGGCCGGTGATCTTTGTGAGTTCAAGGCGCACCTGGTCTACAGAGTGAGTTTCCCGACAGCTGGAGCAGAAGAAGACACTGTCTTGAAAATAACCAAAAACAAAAAAAAAAAAAAAAAAAAAGAAAGAAAAAAGAAAAGGAAAGATGGAAAGAAAAGAAAGAAGAAAAGAAGGAAAGAAGGAAGTGAGGAAGGTAAGGAGGGAGGAACAAACTATGAAAGCAAAGAAAAAGCTGGACTCCATGAAGAGAGGGCGCTCCTACTTGGAGTTTCCAGGGTAATGAAATCATTTTGGGGGGCTGATTTTATGAGTAATACACATGAATTCATGAAAGCAGGCTAATATGTGTGTATGATGATCCGGAAGTAAACTTTGGAAGAAAATGAGAGGCTATAAGGGAGTCTAAAATTTCACTGAATAACTCCTGACCAACATGGGCTTTGTTAAAAAGTAGCTGTCAGGTAGCTGGCACCTGGCACCATTGTGAGTCTGTGTGTAGGGGGCTCAGGCTGGGATCTTGCTAAGACCACCTGAAGCACAGGAGCCCGGACCTGGCTCCAAACAGGTAGAACTTAGGGTAGATTGTTTCTTGGGCTGCTGGATAGTTGATTTGCAGCGGAACCATGAACCGGCCTGCCTGGGTCCAAACCTGAAACCCTTGTAGGGTGTGGCTGTCTGGGCGGAGCCGCCCTTTGCCCTTGCAGCCAGCACCCAGCGCCATAGTGAGTCTGTGTGCAGGGGACTCAGGCTGGGGTCTTGCTAAGACCACCTGAAGCACAGGAGCCCAGACCTCACTCCAGACAGGTACTGGGGTGCGGGCTAAGTCACTAATATTTACATCCCCCCCAAATGGAATTGAGGAGAGAGTATCCAAGTGGATTTTTTTTTTTTTGAAGAACCCTCAGAACAGGAAGGGAAGAGTGGCTTAGACTTCCAATATCCAATGTATAAACAAAATTGAAAGCCTGAAACCTAGACAAGTCAACACTCCATAAACAAGGAGGGGGGAAAAGTGTTGGAAGGAGGCAAGCAAAACAAGCCTTCAACATAGTGAAAAGACATTTGTGATTGGCATCTGAATACAGGCCAAAAAAAAAAAAAAAAGTAAACCCCCATGCCTGGGACACAGTGAAGGGATAACATGGGAAAGGTGCCGGATAACTCTGCACCAAGGCCTCCCATCCCTGTAGGGGATAGCTACAATGGGATCCCCCTGGAGGGGACCCAAGAAACAGATCTTAGAGGAATCATTGCAGACCTATGCAGAGAAATGAAAGAAAACAAAGAAGAAGCCAGAGAACTAAGGAGAGAGAATGAAAAACTCAAAAAGGACCTAGAGGGATACA
>VZQC01014031.1:2582125-2625710 GCA_009823505.1 Rhizomys pruinosus | reverse complement strand
GGTATGTCCAGGGCCCATAATCAGGAATGGTTCTATGAAGCAGAGCCATTGTAGCTCTCAAGCTTTAGGTTTCAGAATTACACACTTGTTTGTTAAAGTTCTCAATTGGGTCACTTTATAAATCACATTGGACTGATCTCAATGTCCTCATCAGTTCTTTTCCCTTTGTTCTCGTCTGTTTCCCCCCCTCCCTCCCTCCTCCCTCCCTCCCTCCCTCCCTTCCTCCCTCCCTCCTTCCCTGTCTTCTCATGCCCTCTTTCTCTCTCAGGGGTAGGTTCTTGCTGTTTAGTCTAAGTTGGCCTGAACTTTCAACTTTCCAGCTTCAACCTCTAAAGTGCTGGGATTATGGGGGTGTGCCACCATGTCTGGAAATATTTTTCTTTTTAAACAAGAGGACTACCTGTTATAGGAACTTTGTATTTTTCTTCATTTCCTAAAATCTGGGGTCTATAGTTGTACTATGTCTATGGAGTGAGTTCCTGACTGAGTGCTGCCACATGTTTTTATCTAGAAAATATAGACCCTGCAGTCAAATCTGAGATCATGATTGACAATTAACCATTATACAAAATGGGGAGCTCAATCTCAGTGACAGTGCAAATAGTTCACATTCATGAGGTTTCTGGTCACTGGTCGTGTCGCTAAATGCACATGTCACAGGACACAATCTGGACAGAATCCATTTTTAAATTAATGTAGATTCAAACATATTATCTTTATGATATAGTTGAGGCTCTGGGTAACAGAGAAATCAAAGAACTTGGCAATAGTCATGAAACGGCAGAAATTAAAACACTTTTGTTTAAGCCAATGTTTTACTGAAGCTCTGTGCATTTCATACAAATCAAATTACATTACAAATCAAATCTAGAGCCCCCCTCCCTGGCCCCCCACCCCACCAGAGCTTATGCATTCTGCCAAACATGTTTTTCATCTTTTTCTCAGTCTCAAAATTCTCGATGCAGAAGTTTACTGTTTCAAGCAGAAGTTCACCCTTTCAGTCACTTCTTTGATGCAGACTTTTCTGTTGTTGTTTTTGTTATTGTTGTTATTCCTTCCAATAGCCATCACTCCAAAATATTCACATATACATGCCACATATATCATAGGTTTTAGCATCTTCAGCTTATGATTTTTTTTTTTTAGGCTGAAAGATGTCATGTTTGAAGTCTCCTCCTTGGCAAGCCCAAACCACCATCAGTTCTGCCCTTTGCTCCACACTGGGGTTTTCCCTTCCCATGGTCACCAAATGAGGCCCAGTAAGCACCACATCCTGTCTTGATCTTCCTGTACTGGTCTCCATGATACGGCCTGGATAGTCCAACAATGGTGGTCTATACTCTGAAGAGGCTGAAACCCGAGTAATAGCTCAGTGCACAAGCTGGATGTCTCAGCAGTCCTCATCTGGTACTGAAGGTTTGGAGGATTCTTGGAGAGACATGAGTCTTCAGTCCATATTGGAAGGTTGAAAAGCTGTGTCTTCTCACATCTTTGGAGGATGGCAAAAGCAGTGGCAGCCACAGGGTAGCTGCACTTGCCAGTAAGACAGGCAAAAAAACTGTGCTCTTTTGTCTTTTAACTAAGATCTCAAGTTTTATTCCTGAAGTACAATTTCTCAGGCCTTACTAATTATTTATTTCTGGTTATACTTTCCTTTTGGATGTTTAAGTCCACACAGTTAACCCAGATTAACCAAGGTTTTTGTTTTCTCAAGGTCAGTTGAGTGGTCTTCATTTGAGTATCAGGTTTCTTTGAACGCTTTACAATAAGGAATTACTAGACTATATTCATTTTTAAAATTAGAGTACGTGTGTGTGTGTGTGTGTGTGTGTGTGTGTGTGCATCCTCAGGGGCCACAGGCATGGGAGCCTCCTGGAGCTGGAGTTACAGGTGGCCATGATGTAGGGGCTAGGATTCAAACTCAGGTTCTCTGCTGAACCATCTCCCCATCCTCTTGGTTGATTACATTCTTTTTTAAAAAATATTATTTATTTATTTTCTATGAGTATGGATGTACTGTCTGCATGTAGGTCTGTGCACCCGTGTCGTGCAATACCGAGGAGGTCAGAAGAGGGTGTCGGATTCCCCTGGAACTGGAGTTCTCCTGGAATTGGAGTTACAGATGGTTCTCAGCTGCCATGTGGGTGCTGGGGATCGAACCTGGGTCCTCTGCAAGAGCAGTCGGCGCTATCTCTCCAGCCCCTGATTACATTTTTAAACCTAAAGAAATTCTAAGCCTTAATAGAATTGATTTATTATTATACATATTGGTATTTTTATCTCTGAATCTAAACGATTTCTGTGAAAGGAGACCTTTGAATTTCACCACTCCATTCATACGATATACTTATTTAACTGTATACCTAGTAAAGACTGAACTCAATAGGTTCCGTAGTGTACTGTGATCTTGACATCTCCTACCTGGAAAAGATCCTCAGAGTAGACTGAGCACTCCTGGGAAAGAGTTTGTTCTTTCTCAGTTGCAGAGTTCAGAGGAAAATGTGAGTATGTAATCCTTGATGCCTAGTGAGGAAGGAAACTATGCTTATCTATGGGGCTCAACCCCAAAGATAAGAGACAGATCCAGTAGGGCTTGTCTTTCCTCACGGTTGGCAGAAGTCCAATCGAGCTGCCATCTGCAACTCTCATAGCCAGAGGCTTAAAGACATAGCTTAAAAAAAAAAAAAAAGCAAGTTACCAAACAGGTAGAACATGATAGGTGAGAGAATGCAGGCCATCACACCTTTCTGCTTCCTCCTGTGACCGTGACCGCAGCCTGGTGGTGACAGTCCCACCGTCTATAGGGCTGGGCTTTTCCTTTCTCATCTCAATATTTCAGAATGGGACAGGAACGAGTTAATGTGGTGTGATAACAGCTCCAAATCGAGGAGTTTAATTTGGATTGCTTTCTCCTTCTCCTCCTCCTAGTCGAAGAGGCCTATGATGGGTCAGCATTTGAGATAGTTAGACCTGACCCAGCTGAGGAGGGTGTACCACACACTGGTGATCTGGAAAATGTTCATGACACCTTGAGAAGTGAAAACAGCAGCTTATAAAGCAGCAGTGCTCTGGAATATGCATGGAAAAAGACTAGAAGGCTGGTCATTGCAATATTAACCAGTTGCCTTCGGGTGGCAGGAATATTGGGGGTTTCTCTTTCGTTTTATTGTTTATTTAAACAGCATGTATTGAGTGACCACTATGATTGAGGCATAAGTTCTCAGTGATATTTTATCTTTTAAAATACACACGATGCTGAGCATGGTGGTGCACACCTAACATCCTAGCACTTAGGGGACAGGGACGAGAAGTCCCTCACAAGCTCAGGACCAGCTGAGGTCACACAGACCTCAGCCCTTCCTAGGCAGCCAGGGATCAAGAGTGAGAGCTTGTCTCAAAAAAACAAAATAAAGAGCCAGGCGTGGTGGTGGTGTACACCTTTAATCCTGGCACTTGGGAAGCAGAGGCAGGCAGATCTTTGTGAGTCTAGTCTACATAGTGAGTTCCAGGTCAGCTGGGGCTTCAGGGAGACCCTGTCTCAAAAAGACAAATCAATCAATCAATCAATCCTCACATGACATATGAACATTTGCTTCTTTTCTAATAAATATAAGCTATTTTCCAGACTGCCTCATAACTACTAAGAATTTACTTTTTCAGAAGAAAATTCGATTTCCACAAAAAACTTAACTTTAAATATAAACAAACTGTGGTGCGATCAATTTAAAAATAGATCTTCTATAATCTTTTATAGAATTGTCTGTAATATTCAATATCTGATTTTGTTTTCAATAATTTGCCTTGATAACGAGAGAAAGGCAAATTTAGACTTTGCTAGTTGGGATTAAATTATTTACAAGCCTTTGGTTTAGCTTTTATAAATTTTATTTTTTGTTGTTATTGTTGTTATTTAATTTTATTTATTATTTTATGTACATGAGTGGACTGTCTGCATGTAGGTAGGTCCACCCAAGTCGTGCAATGCTGCAGAGGTCAGAAGAGGGTGTCGGATTACCCTGGAACTAGAGTTAAAGATGGTTCTTAGCCACCATGTGGGTGCTGGGAATTGAACCAGGGTCCTCTGCAAGAGCAGTTGGTGCTCTTACCGCTAAGCTATCTCTCTAGCCCCTGTTTGTTTTTTGAGACAGGAGTCTTCCCATAGCTCCAGCTGGATTCACTATGTTAGACCAAAATGGCCTTGATCTCACAGAGATCTGCCTTCCTCTGCCTCTTGAGTGCTGGAACTAAAGACATGTGGCACCATGTCTGACTGGTTTAAGTTTTAAATCCAAGTTGGAAACAGTTAATTAGAAAGGTAAACTATGCTTATGAAATGTTCTTGTCCACTGGCTACACATCTGCTTGCAGCTGATGTCCTTATTACCCATTAGCATCTCCAGTGACAGCGCCTGCCCCCAAAATCTGTCTGCAGCTCCTACAATTGTGGATGCCTTACAATAAGTGCACTGACTACAATGGAAGTCAATGTACACCTCTCACTTCGAGGTGTATGTGGAGCCTGGCATCATGCTCAATGCTAATGCTCAAAGACTGGAAGGAAATAGACCTCTCTATTCCCAGAGTAACTGGAATTTGAGTATCTATCAGAAGGAGCTGTATATGGTCCATGAGACTGAGCTGACTTTGGGAAGAGTGAGGAGGCCTGGGGCTGAGATTCCCTCATTGTCTCCTCAGAGGACATAGACAGTAAGGGGCTGGCAGACAGAAGCAAGGCTCTCTCACAATGTAGACCAGCAAACCCAGGAGAATGGCCTTGCGCACCTATTTGTGTGCATTCTACTGAGCCTCTATCATGTGCCAGACTCAGAGCCAGCATGAAAGATACAAGTGACTTTCAAATGGTTTGGGACACAAGGTTAGGCCTTCTCAATTAGACATGCAGTACTTAATGACAGGAATATATTCCGAGAAATGTATTATTAGGCGAGTTCATCTTTTATGAACAGGAGAGATTGCAGTCATTGCCAAAGGTCTGTGTGACAGTACAGCTTTAAAATCACTTTGAAGTAAGAGAGATTTATTTCATTTCCTGGTTTCTGAGGAGTCATGTGCTCACTCGGGCCTGTGGTTTCTGTGCCTGTGGAGAAGCAGGGCCTGACAGCTGGGAGAGTGTGGTGAAACAAATGTCATGGAAGATGAGAGGGAAAGGGGAGGAGGAAAGGTCTTTTATAACAAGGCCCCTCCCACCAATCCCTTTATGATATGAATCCATGGATGGTTTAATCCATTGGTGATTTCAGAGCCCTCACAATCCAATCACCTCTCAAGGGCTCCGCTTTCTGAACACTACTGCCCTGGGGACAAAGCCGCTAGTACTTGAGTCTTTGGGGAAATTTTCCTGTTCAAACCAGAACATGGCCTCTTGATAGACTCGAAAAACATGGAAAATATGAAGTGTATAATAAGTCTGCTGCCCAGGCAACACAGCAAATTATTTGATGGTAAACAAAAACATTGAAGGAGATTACTCTAGAATAACAATGAAAAGGTTTGTATACTAAATACAAAAACCATTATTAAGAACTCTGTGCTGTAGACAGTTGTAATTTCATTTGATTGGCAGTACAGTAGGTGTGTTTGTGCCAGTATTACTACAAATGTGAGTAATCCACTGTGTTCTGATTTCATTGTGGCTGCAGTGCTACAGTGGGATAGAAAGTTTGAGCTCCATTATAATCCTCTAGGGCCACCCTCACAAGTGTGGCTCTTCACTGACTGAAATCTTTTTAGGCAGCACATGCCGACGAACAAATCCCATAACATTGGAGAGGGTAAGCTGCGGGTTGTGAAAAAAAAAATGTCGACGGAAAGTCTGACTATGCAGAGGAGACTGGCTAAAAAGAAAGTATTTACTAGAGTGGGCAGTAGTCAAAGGGGTTTCAGAGTTGGAGAGGCAGGAAAGGGTAGAGGAGTATTGCCAGATGCATCGCTTAAGCAAAAGCACGGAGCTGGAAAACGTGAAAATCTGACTGGAGTGTACGGTAGAGGCAGGAACATGATGTCACCATCTGTACCCATGCAGAGAAGTGTTAGGTAGAAAACAAATGTGATTTGCTCATTTTAACTAAGTAAGAGGTGTATATCTCAGGAGCATGTTTTCATGTTTTCAAAGTTTGTATTCTAAAAGTGTATACACAGATTAACCACCACTACAGTCTCATTCCAGAATGTTTTAATCCACAAAATAACTCGATACTCATTAGCAGTCACTCTTTTCTATCTGACCCTTGGTAAACATGGGCTTACTTGCTGTCTTTACAGAATTGCCTATTCTAGACTTTTTGTATGAATGGAATCACATACTATAGAATCTTTTATGTCTAGCATCTTTCACTTAATGTAATATTTTCAAGTTTCATCCATGTTGTAGCATGTATCAGAACTTATTCCTTCATGTGATTAAAGTCATGTTTTACAGTATTACGTACATGTGTACTACATTTTGTTGATCCATTCATCATATGATGGCCATTTTATTTTGCTACCTGTTTTTGCTATAATGAATACTGATGCTATGAGCATTAAATTATCTTGAAAAAAAAAGCACTCATCTTTTAAAATATTTATTTTGGGTGTTTTGAGACACAATCTCACTGTACAGCCCAGGCTTGCCTGGAACTATTTAGCCTAGAATAGCCTTGATCATAATTCCTGAGTTCTGGGATCATAGACACGAGTCACCATGTCGGGCTACACCCGATCATATTAAATTAATACATAGGTGCATCATTTAAGAGACTGATGTTCTAAATATTCTTCTTTGCCAAAGAACGTGCACATCCCATGTGGATTTCCTTTGGTTCAGTCCTCAAGGAACCACATAAACACTTTGAAGAGCAAGTTGTTCCATCAATAGGCTCTGGAGTGGATCCATTTCTGTGTTACTTCTTAGTAGCAACCTAAAAATGGGAATTTCCTCTTCATCCCTTGTACAAATAGGACTTGTATCTTTATATGCCATAGTGGATGGTTGTTTTGCAGGAGTATCCCAGTGTGCATGGGTGCACTGCTCCACTCTTTGGGGGTGTCTAGAAAGGGGAAAGATTTCTACCTTGTTACAATCAGAAGACATAAAACTCAAAACTTTGGACATTCATAAATCATCATCAGTATAGCATAAAGGTACCTAGAATATTATTTTTAAATGTTTTATATATTTTTATTTTATGTGTGTGAATGTCTTGCCTATACATATATGAGTGCACCATACACATGCAATGCCTGCGAGGGGCCAGAGAAGGAGCCATATTCCCTGGAACTGGAATTACAGATGGCTGTTAGCCTTCCGCGTGGGTATCAGGAGCCGGATCTGGACCCTCTGTGACAGCATTCAGTGCTCTTAGCCACTGAGCCATCTTTCTAGCCCAATGCTCTTGCTTTTAAAGGAGGAAACATTCATAATATTTGCTTAAAAGTAGCCAAAGTGCCAGGTGTGGTGGTGCACACCTTTAATCCCAGCACTCGGGAGGCAAAGGCAGGTGGATTTCTGTGAGTTCAAGGCCAGTGTGGTCTACATAGTGAGTTCCAGGCCAGCTGGGGTCTCAAAAATACAAATACAAATAAGTAGATAAATAAATAATAGTAGCCAAAGCATACTAAAAGCTGTGTTTTTATTCTTTTTGGTATATTCTTAAATACACCCTCTTCTTCTCATTCCCTTCTCAATACTATAGACCTTCCTTTCAAAACTCCGTAAATAACAGCCTCTTTTGTTGTTGTTTCACACAGGGGTCTTACAGTTTAGCCCAGGCTAGCCTGAAACTCACTACTATGTAGGCCAGGCTGATTTTGAACTCATGGCAATCCTCCCGCGGCAGTCTCCCAAGTGGTGGGATTACAGATGGAACCATGGTGCACAGCTAGTCTCTCTTGTCAAAACTCTTTTCCAAATTTAAGACACCTGGTTGTGTCGTTCTCCAAATGTCCTTTTCAAATCTCCCTAAAATAATTTCCCAACAGTCTTTTCTAGTCCAGTTCCTGGAGCTGCAGTCTATTCCTTGAAACAAAAAGACACATATGTTCTATCATCAGTCATGTGGCTGGCACTGTTATAGGGAGGGAAGAGGCCAGGATGCTAAGACTTTGCAAGGTATGCAGAAATGTGCAGAGGATGGACATCTGAGACCCTGACTTCAGGCCCCTTGGAATAGGCCAGAGAACCCGAGCAGCTACCTTCCTTTGGATGGACATTGATTTTTTCATCTGATAAGTACTAAGACATTGGCACACAGGAGGTACTCAGTAATAATATTTGTTGACTTGATTAAGTGATTGGATAAAGGATTGAGACAAGGTGACCTCTGAGGTCTTTGTAGCTAGGTCTATGTGCAGCTCTAAAGTCTCTGAAGTCCAGATGAGGATGGGTTGAACTTTGTAGGTTTAGATGAGCTGATATAGTAATGTCTATTTTGTTCTGTACTTTGCTTGTTAGAGAAAGAAAAGTTGTTTTTGTTTGTGGGGTTTCTTTTGAGACTCTTTTCACCGTGTATCCCAGGCTGGTCTGGAATTCACTGTTCAGTGCAGGCTGGCCTCTTATTCAAAGCAATCCTGCCTCAACCTCCTAAATGCTAGAATTGGAAGCATGAGTCACTGTGCCATTCTAAAAATGTATTTTGTGAAAGAGGGGAAAAAGTGGAATTTTCCTGGGAAGGGATATAAGACAGTTATTCCTTTGGACTCCAGACCCTTTCATGGTCTGTCTGTCTGTCAGTAGGCTGCTAATGAGAATGACTTCAGTTTCATGGGCAGAACTGTGATGACTGTGAAACCACAAATATGACCTGGCATACAGAGTATCCAGTCAGGATTCTCCAAAGTGCTCAGAAGGCAGCAATGCAAGGGAAATGCCAGCTTAATAAATATTTGTTGATTGATTAAAGAACATGAAATATTGGATACACCCATGATAAAAATATCTCATAATATGAAGCTTATATACCAGCGACCAAATATAAATAGGTTTGTTTGTTATTAGTGAGTAACCTCTCTTAAAAAGTCCCAAGGGAAATTACAAAATGGGTCACAGATCAATATCAAAAAATAAAATAAAACTATGCAACTTTTAGGAGAAATATAAGAGAAAGTCCTCATGACCTTGGGCTAGGCAAGTTCTTAGATAAGATATCAAAAGCATGATCAACAAAATTGATAAATTTGTCTTCATATTTACTTTGTAGAAGACATTCTAGGGTGTGGTGATGCCTGAAATCCCAACACTTAAAAGGCTGAGGCAGAGAGATTATTGTGAGTTTTAGGCCAGCTTGGGCTACATATTAAATTCTAAGCCAGCCTGAGCTACAGAGTGAGATTCTGTCTCAGACAAACAAACAAATGAAGTAATTTAACATAATAAGATAAATAGTCCAGTAACACTAAACAACATATTTGAACAGATACTTTCTCAAATATGATATAGGGATAACAAATTAGTATACAGAAAATGGCGTGGTAGAATGTAAGGGCTGTGATTGGGGTGAATGGTGAAACTACAGCAATATAGTCTGGACACTCATTTGATCAACTTGAGTGAACATACAACCTCCCCCCCTGCTGGATGGTGGGACCCATGGGCTGTGTGGGGTTTGGGCACAACTGCCTGCAAATTGGTTTTACATGAAAGATGCTTGTATGCATAAATTATCACTTATTGCTAAAAAATGAAAAAAAACTGAAAGATGCAGGACAGTTATGTCAGAATGCATGATCTGGGATGGGGTGGGGTGGGGTGGGGGGAAGGGAAAAGGAAATATGCCTGAACTGAATTGGAAAATGATGTATGAAATATACAAAGCATCAATAAAAATTAGAAAAAAGAAAATGTTCTTGAATATATTAGTAATTAGAGATGGCAAGTTCAAGCCATAATGAAATATTATTACCATGTATTAAAATGGCTAAAGATAAAAAGGAAACAGGTATTTCCAAATATTGGCAAGGACAAAGAGAAACTGGACTTCCAAACATTGCTAATAAGAATTAGAAGTGGTATATCACTGTGGAAGACAGTAGCAATTTCTTATGACCCATCAGACCTTTTCAGGTATTTACCCAGAGAAAGAACAATTCATGTTTACACAAAAATTTGGACCCCAATGTTCATAGCTGTATTATGGTAATTATTTACTACTGGATCTATGAAAATGTTCTTTGGTGGGTCGATGATGGATTCACAAACTGCAGTCTACCCATAGTGGGATTCTACAAACCAATAAAAGGAGGGATTACTGCTACATACAATAGTATGGTTTTCAAATGCTTAACACTAAGTGAAAGAAACTGAAAAGCTGCATGTAATGGTACATGCCTGTTATCCCAGCACTTGAGACAGGGAGATGGAAGGATCAGTGGTTTAACATCATCCTTGGCTGTCTAAGGAGTTGGAGTCCAGCCTGGGCTATGTGAGACTCTGTCTCTAAAACCCAAAGTATATTAAAGTAGAAATACATTTTGGGAAAGATAAAACTGTAGGATGGAGTTGGAAGAGGTAGGATGAAGGGGAGGGGAGAAGGGCTTGACTCCAGAGTATAAAGAATCAAGGATGGGACTTAGCTGGAGCTTACCATGCAAACCTAGTGACCTGAGTTTGAACTCTGGAACCTATATAAAGGTATAAGGCGAGAAACGACTCCCCAATGTTATCTCTGATTCTACAGGAGTGCCATGGCACATGCCCTGCCCCAACAACAATAAAAAATAAAGAAATAGAAAGGATCAAGAATGGAGAATAAGAGAATGATTCTATGTTCTGATTATGGAGAGAATTACAAAACTTTACATATTTGTTAAAACTTACAGAATTGTACATAGATAAAAAAGGATTAAATAGTATATACATGCTGAAAAATGTTTTTTGTAAATAATTGAAGAAAAAATAACCTAAGAACTACTTTTTGTTAGTCATGGGGCTTTAATTTTTACTAAGAAGAATCCTGCTTCATTAATTAGCACAACCGGTGCAAATGAAGATTTAGCCAATACCACATTTACATAGCGGTTAAAACGACCCTTAAAGACATTTCTGAGCACATGCAGCATATTGTATATTCTTGTTTACTCCAACCAAACTCTGACACTCAAGATCCTGTGACCTGGAAGGATTAGGGCCACCCACCCAAACACAGCCTGATAAAGCCACACCCTGCACTTTTCACTTGAGCAAATGTCATCAAGACCTCAAGTACATTATCTGCTTTAGTTAGTACACTGGACTGAATGCAGTGTCCACAGGACACTTCTGAAACACCACCCACCCTCTCCAAATTCTTCCGTGATCATAGAGCCTCCTTTGATGGTAAGTGAGACCCACTCTGGATACTGCCCTCTGGGCAAGGGTCACCATGGACAAGCCGGAGTTAGCATCCATTTCTTTCCAGTTCAAATCCTGCTTATAACATAATGGTCACTCATTGTTAAAGAATTAAAAGTCTCCTTGAGAGTCTTTTGTGTCTTTGCCAGCTTCCCCCCTCCCCCTGCCCCCACCACTGCTGTTCTTTTGCCAACCTAAGGCTTCCTTCAAGGTTCTAGAAAAAGTAGAAGAGAACTTCAGTCCTGACATTCCATATATAGCTTCTTCTTCTCATTCTTAAATTACCACCCATCTCAAACTCCCTATAGCCACAGGGAGTGTGATGATGACCCTGGCCAGAGGAGTGTGTTGGTCTCTTCCAACTCATTAGCACTCTATTGGATGAGTAAGTTTCAAAACAGAAGTTCCGCTGAATTTCAGAGATTAGTAGAACCTTGTCCTTTCTCTCCCTTTCTTTTCCTCCCCACCTCCACCAACTGTCACAGCAAATATTAAAACCTGACACGCCAAACTTGCTTTCCTGCAGAAATTACCTCAGAAATGGAGCTGAGATTCCAGGGGTCCTGGCCTTGAAGAGAATCTAATCCAAGAAGACAAGCGGAACCGGAATCAAGGGGCCTAGGAAGACTCAGGTTGGAAGGAAAGAATTCACAGCTAATTTGGAGAATAAACAGAAAAGTAATTCAGCAAAATGTGAATGTGTTTTGCCAGTGCTTCAGCAAGGGAAGGGACTGGAGGTTTTAAGGAAGGCTAGTGCTTCAGCAAAGGAAGGGACTGGAGGTTTTAAGGAAGGCTACTATGCTTTCCTGTTTCTTCTTCATCCAGGTCTCACATTCACCACCTGGAACAGCCCGTGACCTGGATGAGAGAGCTTTCCTCCACTGGTCCAGGTTCTAACAGCACTAGGGCTTATTCTTTTGTTCACAGTGAAATTTTACAAGTGTGGTGGCTCAATACTCAAAATTTCAATACTTGGGCAACTGAGGCTGGAGGATCACCATGAGTTCAAAGCTAGTTTGGTCTATATAGTGAGTTCGAGGCCAGCATGCAGAGATCCTACCCCGAAACCAAAACCAAAAACACAGAAGTGAACTTCTTTTTGATTGTGCACTATTCTTTTAAGCTACTTTCACCAGCTGTATATCCTGAAACATCAGTTAGTGTGGAAGGCCCTCCCTGTGGCACAGCTAAGAGAAACCTTCAGATGAAGTTGGTCAGGAGGGAGACATAACCCTGCCATCTGGAGTGGTATGTGGTCTTTCCTGAGCTAATCATTCCACTGATTTTCAAAATGTTTGCTTTTCAACGGAAACGTAACCTTGATGCTTACCTCTCGTTTACACTCTTAAGAAAGCCTTCTTTCATAAGAGCCGGGTCATGTCCAAATATCCTTCTTGACACATGTGTCTTTTCATTTAGCCTCTAGAATTCTGTTTCCAAAGTCAAAAGTGATGTTTTCTAACTCTAAATAAAAATTCTGATTAAATATGCAATTTAGGTGCACATCAGAGTTTAGTGCTTAGTTGCAAATTAATATACTCTCACAGAAATATGTCAGAGCATTAAATTTTAGAAGCTACCAAAAAATAAATAAATCAGTAGTTCATGCTTAACGGTTTGTTTCTCTAGCACCAGTAGTTCTGACCCTGTAGTAGGTCTCCTCACCAGAAAGCTACACATTCCAATTCCAAATTCCATAAGTCGATTCAGTGGTTGGTCTCAAGCAAAGTTGAAGATAGGAACTTTGGGACCAGATTCCCTGTGTATGAATGCGTCTTTATCTTGAAGTTAGTCATAAACACTGAGTTAAAACAGGCAGAGCACTTAGCCCAGCACAGACACAGTCACAGCCACTGCTCAGTGCCATTAGCTGTGACCACTAGGCTTGGCTCAGGAGAAATGGTCTTATCAGAGGAAAATATTGGTGTTTCAGTGGTGTAACGATTAGCGTGAGACACTTATAACAGAAGAAAACATTATGTAATTATTGTAAAACTAGCTTTGAAGAGATTGTTTACTTCACCTTTCAATGTTCTTTATAGAAAATATACATCTGAGCTGGATATGGAGGCTCGTATCTATAATCCTAACACTCCAGAGATTGAATCAGGAGGATTGTTGTGAATTTGAGGCCAGCTTGGGACTAATAGTTAGTTGGTCAGAATGAGACTCTATCTCAGATGTAAAACAACAACAGCAACAACAACAACAACAACAACAAAAGAGAAAATATACTTCTGTTAATGTTTTAGATTATGCAGGGATGGTGGCATATGCCTTTAATCCCAGCACTTGGGAGCCAGAGGCTGGCAGATCTCTGTGAGATTGAGGCCAGCCTGGTCTACATACAGAGTTCCAGCTGAGGCTACGGTGAGAACCTATCTCAGAAAGACAAAAAAAATTTTTTTTTAATTTTAATTCAAAAACTTGCTTAAGATTCTTAGAAAACCAGAATCATATCTCTCCTTTAACTTAAATATGGTAAATGCAATTGAATGGCTGATTATTTTCTATTTGGTGCTGGGTTTTATGAGAGAGGATCTTGCTTTGTAGCCCAGGCTACCCACAGACTTACCCCATTCTCCTGCTAAGCTCCTGAGTCCTAGGATTACAAGTGTCAGCCACTGTGTCCAATCATTGTTTTTCAATACTTAATTGATTATTAGCTTTGGCTGCAGGAAGTCAGTGTTTATATTTAGTTGAGCAGCAACCAAGTAATAACTCATTTATTGAAAAAAAGAAAACCAAGTTTAACAGCACTTTTAAAAGTGTTATTCTGATATCTGCACTAGCTCTAAAGTAGAGTAGAGACCAGACAGTGCCATGCTTTGGGTATACATATCCGAAGTTAAGAGGGTGCACATATCTGCAGGTACACATATCTGAAGTTCATAGGGTCTTTCTGAGCTACTTGCTTTTTTCTTGTCCTGACTTTGACCTGCATTGTATCCTTCTTATACAAACTGGATAAAAGTACAGTGTCGTGTTACAGATTTCAGCAGCTGTTAAAATTACACTGCCATGGTGCATTGTCACTATACATTGTTACATAGCAGTGGGTGTGCTGCTAGGACACAGGAAAGAAAACCAGCACACGGGCCCTGCTGAGCTGGCCCTGCTGAGCCTTTCCTAAATCACACACATGCACAGAATCCCTGATTGACCTTTTTTCTTTGTCTTGCTGCAGTGTATAGCAGACAGCCAAGGCTTCTTCAGAAAGCTTCTGAGTTCATACTTTCTTTTGAGCATGCGCACAAATGTGTTCCTGGCAGTGATTATCACAGGCATCCCAGGCCAGAGGACCACCAAGAAAAGCCAGACTATCATTCTAGATAGATTTTATCTTTTATCAAATGAGCAACATCTTGTTTTGTTTGTCTGCTTTTGCAGAGCTGGGATCAAACCTAGGGACTTCAGCACCTTAAACATGTTCTCTCTTTTCTACTGTGCTAGATCCACAATGTCAGAACAGGAGTATGTTTGAGAATGAAAGGGAGCATTTAACTTTGTTAGTAGCTATTAGACAAATTCAGTTGTATCAGCATCATACCTATCAGATTCAGGTTGGTCTAAACCTGCTATTATGGCTCGTGAATGATGGAGAAAGCCTTTGAGACAAAGTCTTTCCTCACTGATGAGTTAAATTTCATGAGGGTGGGACTCACAGAGCAGTCCAGACACTGATTCCTCTGGTGAACAGATTTGAAACTGGATCTCTGGATTTTCAAAGGGGAAATGGATTCCATTAATAGAATACCCCAATTTTGGTCCATCTCCATGAACACTGATCACTGGCTTCTGGAATCTAACTTAAAGCTACACAAATGCCAGTTTCTCCCAGATTTGCTCTGCTGTCCACTGGCTTCAGACTTCAGAGCTATACATGCATCCAAGCAACAGATAGTCACCCCATCTCTGGTCCCACCAGTGACACCAAGTTGCCTGGCTAGGTAGGTGTCTCAGAGTGGCTGTTGTCACAGAAAGAAACATTGAAATCAGTGGAGGGATTAACCTCTGCCTAGGCAGCTGTGAGAAGCCTTATCTCCCCACCCCCTAAAGCAGAGTGTGCTGGATAGCTTTGGTGTCAACTTGACACACCTGGGTTGAGGGAGCCTCAATTGGGGAATTGGCTCCATTGGATTGGCCTGTGGCCACATCTGTGGAGTATTGTCTTGATGGTCGAGCAGTGTGGAAGGGCCCAGCCCACAATGAGTAGTGCCACCCTGGGCAGTTGGTTGTGTACGGTATAAGAAGGCAGGCTGGGCATGAGCCAGGGGAGCAAGCCAGTGAACAGCACTCCTCCATGGCCTGTGCTTCAGCTCCTGCCTCCAGGTTCCTGCCCTGAGTTCTTGCCTTGGGCTCCCTGAGTGAGAACTGTGACCCAGGAGATGTAAGCTGAATAAACCCTTTCCTCCCCAAGTTGGTGTTGGTCAGAGTGTTTTGTTGCAGCAATATAAGATAAACTAGAACACAGAGGATCCTTACTTTTCCCAAAGTAGCCTTGGTTTCCTGATTATAGCAGCAGACAACATGAACAATCTCATCTTAAAGATTGGTTTACAAGGAATGAATTTTCAATTAACAGAAAAAGGCAGCTGACGTTGAAGAGTTGTAACTCTCTAAAACTTCCTAGAAATTATTAGTCTATGCAAAGTATTTTTGTGGGTTTTTCTTTTGGTTGTTTGTGTTTCGTTTTGTTGAAGAGAGGGTTTCATGGAGTCCAGGCTGCCCTCCGACGTGCATAGTTGAGGCTTGCCTTCTTCCTGACCCTCTTGCCTCCGTTTCCCACATACTGATATTACAAGCATGCATCACCACACCCAGATGTAAACTGCTATTTTACTTTTTGTTTATGATTTGGGGTGATGGGATTAAGACATACTTTGGACAATAATAACCATAACATCCTTCCCTTTAAATTCCTTTACTTTCCCTCTTATTTTCTAAATCCTATGTTGTGAAGTTTTAGTCCCTTGTCTCTGACTTCCGTTCTTGGTTTTTGTTTTAAATTTTATTTTATTTACTGTTTTAATTTATGTATATGAGTGTTTTGCCTGCACATATATAAGTGCACCCCTGCCATGCAATGCCTGTTGAGGATCCCCTGGAAGTGGGGTATCAAACAGCTACTGGCCATCATGTAGGTGCTGGGAACTGAATCCGGGTCCTCTTCGAGAGTAGTCCTAACCCCTGAGTGATCTAGCTAGCCCCTGTTTTTTTTTTTTTTAATAGTCCTTCTTTTTTGCTTTTATTTTAAGCCAGTCTACTGCTTTTGAATTTGGTTCTTTTTACTTCATTTTCCCTGTGCACTTTACTCCTGGTTTATTGCCAAATCTTTATCTGGTTGTATGTGTGTTTGTTGACACTATTGGCGCTTCCTAATACCTCTGAGGATTATTTCTTTTAAAAAATGTGAACATTTTATACACCCCATTTGTGTATCTTCTTTTAGTTTTTGAGACCTCCTGCTTGGAACTTCTCTCTTCCAGTCACAGAACTTCTGAGACCCTGAAAAATCCATCATGATGTCATGGTGTAGTGTAATTAATAGAGTCTAAGAAAACAAAAAAAGGAAATCTGGGCTGAGACTTGTGGGTGCTGATTTGTGTTTTCTGGAGTCTGGGATCATTCCGTTGTGTAGGCTGAGGAGGCTGGCAGAGCCCCTCTTCCTGTTGTACTCTGCAAATACACTTCTCTCGTCTTGATGCTTTGTGCTTTGGAGGAGTTTCTGGAACAGACATTTAATAGCCTCTGTTGGTCTCTGAAGGAAATGAGACTATGTTGCTACAAACAAAAACTCACGACTGTGAGCTGAGGAGGGAGAACAGCATGAAGAGAGGGTCATGGAGTTGAAAGACAGAAGGAACTGGAATGTTCTCTACTGGTTAAGGAACATCTAAAGTAGGCAAGAAACGCAAGGCCTGAGATTCTGGGTTCCTTATTATTGATAATGCAACACATCAACCACCACTTAGATCCTACTATCAACAAGCCTCTGCTAACAACAAGGTTGCTGTTGAGAAATCTAGCTCCAGGTTCCTTACCAGCATCCTTAGGAAGAATAGCTGGAACTTGACTTCGGACACAGGGATTAGCAATGAAAAATTTCCATATGTAACTCTATAGTGATCCCTTTCTTTTTCTTTTTTAAAGATCACAGAAATGGAACACCTTCAAGGATTTCTTGTAATATACAGGCTTGGGATGGATTTGTTCTTTTTTGGATTATTTATTTGGGAGAGAATTTACTTATACTAATTAGACTGTAAATTTGCATGTAGTGTAGATTTATTGGTGGTTACAGGTGTGCCTTTTACAACTCAAAAGCCACAGAGATCTTAGCCCAGAGCTCTGCACACTGTCAGCACTTAGCAAATATTTGTTGAGTCAATGTACAGGAGGAAAAATGCCAAATTTCAGTGGAGTTGGAAGGAACCCTGAGGGGAAAGTATGTCCGTCTCCATCTGGTCTTACTATTGTTTAACTTATTTGCGAGTTCTCCACACTGCTTTCCATAGTGGCTGCACATGTTTTCAATCCCACCAGCAGTGAATGAGTGTGCCCTTTCCCTACATCCTCATCACTATTTGGTATCATGTGGTCTTGAGACAAGTTTCACTCTGTAGTCCAGGGTGCCTTGGAATTCACTATGTAATTTAGGGCTTGAATTTGTGACATTTCTCTTCCTTCAATCTCCCAAGTACTGGGATTACACATACAAGGCCTTAAAAGGAAATTTGGGGCAGGTAGTACTGGGAATTGAACCTAGGGGCTTGTGTATGCTCATCAAGTTCTCTACCACTGGTCTATATCTCCAGTCTGAGCCATTGTGAATGAGGTAGACAGATATATTCACAGGAAAGGTTTCTTCTTGGATTTGCTTCTAATATAACAAAAATAAGTCCCCCCTCTTTTTTTTTTTTTTTTGACAACAGAGTCTCCCTATGTAACCTTGGTGGCCTGGTACTTTTTCTTTTTCTCCTCCCCTTCCACTTCCCCTCTTCTCCTCTTCTCTTCTCCTCTTCGTTCTTGATTGGTCTCTTGAAGTGAGCTACAGGCCAGCCTCAGACTCTTTGTTCCTTCAGATCAATTCCCAATTCTTTTGTGGTGGTTGATTTGATACAGAGTCTCACACCATTGTCCAAGTCAGTCTGGAATTCATGTAACCTAAGGTAGTCTTGAACTCACAGTGGTCCCCCTGCCTCAGTTTCTTGAATTCTGGGATTATAGGCATGAGCCACTGTGCTGGGCTAGGTTCCCATTCTTGAGGATTCATGGATTCAGACACTCACAAACCAAATTCTCAACTTAGAGAGAACCCAACTTTATAGTGATGAAAATGCATGGCTTGTCAAGTACCTTCAGTAATCACCCTACAGCCCTGGGAGCCTAGGAGCACCAAACAACACTAAACCAGGGGGTTGAAACAATGCTGGCAATTGATATTCCTAAACTGACAGACATATCTCATCAGAGACAAAGCTGTTCTTGTTTTAGGATGGGAAAAGAGGTAGCTTCTGGAAGTCAAGCAGAGAGGAGGGAAGGGCTCTAGGGCCTAAGGATCATTAGAGAACTTACAGAACTATTGATGACTGGCCAGTGACTAAGCACAGACAATGTTCAGCAAGTGATGGCTGCCTTATCAGTAATGACAAACATCAATTTAATAATAATAATAAAATAATAATAATATAATAATAATAATAATAATAAATTGTGCTTTGAGTGGCACAAACGTAATTCAGTACCATTTTACATCCCAGACCTTGGGATTTTTTTTTTAATACATTCACTCTCTCCCTGCAACCATGCATTTTCCCAGGCAGTTTTCTTCAGACATTTTGATTAGTTAATGAGCTATAACAACCTAATACCAATATGTAACATCTCCTAATTGAGCCTCAAATAAAAAATTAAAACTTTAAGAAAGCATTTTGTGGCTATCCTGAGATAAGACATTGATTTGTTTAGCAAGTTTTGTCAAATAATTTGTTTCATTTGCCTAATGTCACTATATTATTGGCTTACTCCTTCTTGATCTACTTATGTTTAAAATAACTTTTCTATTTTAAAATGAACACATACAACAGCGAATTTGGAAAACAAAGAAAAAGTCAAAGTCAAAGGAAACAGGTCAATAAGTTATTTTCAATCCCACCTCACAGAGAAAGCTTCCATTATGCTTGGCAAGGCCTTCTGATATCTTTTCCATGTATTTCTCTTATGTGGCTTGATAAAAAAAATTTTGCTTGCAGCTTTGTGAAAGTTTTTCTCACCTCATGGAATATTGGGGCCACTTGTCCATGTCAACAATGATGTTGTTTAATAGCTGAATAGCATCAAAATATATAATTCCGAAACTGCTAAAGTCTGTCTTACCATGGTCTAAATTTGGTGGCCAAGTGACGGCCTCAGGGAAACCCGAAAGCCATTATTTACATTCTCAGTAGAGGGTCCTCCTCTTAGGAACGTGAAGCTGATGGTGCCAAGTGCGTCCTTGACATTCTGAGCAGGATGCAGAGCCTTTCTGTTTTCTCAGGCTTCTTCCTGATAAGGGTGATCAAACAGTGTGATTCAAGATTTATTACCAAGCAGTGGAGTTCATTTGCAGTTGTTCACACTTTTATTCGAGGCTTGATCCTTTCATCCGTTTGTGGTCTTATTTTAGAAACTTACCACATGAAAGCACATCTACTGACAAAGCCCCAAAGACTTCAGGTGGAACCCTGTTTACAATCCCAAATCAGTTTATCCGCCCCTATTTTATCCTTTCTGTCATGTGACTGGTACTGTAGTAATAAATAGCAGCATCTTGTATTTGTCTAGCACCTTATTTCCACAAAATGTTATTATAAATTAAAGAAGTGAAATATATTTTGAGCTGTTAAAAGGTCAAATGGGAAATTTATATAAAATTGATTGCTATCTTTTAATTGACTTTTATTTTTTTTTAAATTTTATTTATTTCCATATGTGTATGGATGTATTGTCTGCATGCAAGTCTGTGCACCCGTGACGTGCAATGCCGCGGAGGTCAATAACCTCTTTTTTTTTACATTTTTTTCTCTCAAATGCACAAGATTTTAACTCCTGAATATATTAGACCCTGAGTTTTAGTGTGTTTTGGAGTCTAGATTTTAAGAGTCCTAAAAAGCTTATTATAATTGAAAATGACAAATTATTTTCAAAGCATGCCATAAATGATAACAATCTTAGTAACTGGTTCTTACATTCATGCTAGGAGCACTTTCTTTTTACATTTTTATCTATTCTTATTTTTTAAATTTTTATCTGTAGAAGTGTATTACCTGCATGTGTAAAAGTGTATCAGTGACATGTAATGCCAGCAGAGTCAGAAGAAGGCTTTGGATTCTCCTGGAATTGGAAATATGGATGGTTGTTAGCCACATGTAGGGGCTGGGAATTGAACCTGGGTCCTCTGCAAGAGCAGCTGGGGTGCTTTTAACAGCTGAGCCATCTCTCCAGAAACTCCCATTAACACTTAACTTCTCAAAACAATGCTGAAAGAGGTACTATTGTGACCCCCTCACAGTGGAAGAGGAAAACACAAGTCAGCGTGTTTTCCTCTGTGTATGTTTCACTTTGTAGCTAAGACCTGGAATTAGCTATGTAGCTCAGTCTAGCCTCTAACTTGTGATCCACTTAGCCCAGCATGAGGAGCGCTGGGAACCAAACCCAGATCCTCTATGAGAGCAGCTAGTGCTCTTAAACTGCTAAGCCATCTCTCCAGCCTCTTTGTCTTTTTAAAATTATTTATTTACCAGCCTGGCGTGGTGGTGGTGCATGCCTTTAATCCCAGAGAGGCAGAGGCAGGAGGATCTCTGTGAGTTCAAGGCCAGCCTGGTCTATAGAGTTCCAGGCCAGCTGGGGCTACAGGGAGACCCTGTCTCAAAAACACCAAAAAAAATTATTTTTAATTTTGTTTTTTAAGGTCTATTTTAATCTAAGTTTGCCAGGTGCTCCTGGATGTGGGTCCGTGCCTTGGAGTCTTGTCGCCCTACCAGGCATCCCACTATGAAGGAAAACTGACTCTCCCTCTCCCAGCATCCATCTGTTGCCAGTAGATGCTTAGCTATGTATGGCTGGGGCTTCCTGCTTCCCTCCTACTCCATGCTGGTCCCCTGTCTGGCTTGGTCATGTACAAGTTTTGTGCATGCTCTCTGGTGGGTTTGTATGGGAAATGATGTATGATCCATTTGTTGTTGATATCTACCTTTATTTCTTTATGGTCAGATAGAATGCAGGATGGTATTTCAATTTTTCTAAATTTGTGGAGACTTGCTTTGTGTCCTAATGTTGTTGATTTAGAGAAAGTCCCATGGGCTGCTGAGAAGAAAGTGTATTCTTTGGTGTTTGGGTGAAATATTCTATAAACATCTTTTAGTTCCTTTTGATTTATGATGTAATTTAACTCCAGAGTTTTCTCTATTCAGGGTTTCTGAATTATTGAAGTCACCCACTATCACTGTGTAGAAGTTAATGGGTGATTTTAGAGCTACTAAAGTTTCTTTTGTGAAAATTGATGCCCCCGTGTGAGGTACATATATGTTTAGGATTGTAACAGTGCTCTGGGTATTTTTTTTTTTTTTTTTTTTTTTTAGTTCTCTTTGCTTGGAAAACCCTTTTCCATCCTTTTACCTGAAGGTGATGTCGATCATTGATGGTGAGTTGTGCTACTTGGAGGCAGCAAATAAATGGAACCTTTCTTCTCATTCAATTAGTTTGTCTATGGCTTCTTAATGGAGAGTTGAGGCCCCATTAATATTGAAAGTTACTATTAACTGTTTATTAATTCCTGTTATGTTGGTGCTGTAGTGCTATTTTCTTACACCTCTTTTGGTTGACTGTTCTGGAATTGTTTATTATTTATGCCCTCTTGAGAGTGCTTAATCTCTTCAGATCAAAATATCCCATTATTTTCTGTAGAGCTGAATTCATGGATACAAATTCCTCAAATCTGTTTTTATCATGCAAAGTTTTTCTCTCCCTTTCAATGAAAATGGATAGTTTTTCTGTATATATTAGTCTGGACTGGAATCTGTGTTCTTGCATGGCTTGTAGGACATTGAACCAAGCCCTTCTGGCATTCATAGTCTTCATTGACAAGTCAGCTGTCATTATGATGGTCCTGCCTTTATATATGACTCGCTCTTTCTCACAAATTTCAATATCTTTTACTTGTCTTATTTGTTCTACATATTTGGTGTTTTGATTATTATATGATGTTGGGTGTTTCCTTTCTGGCATTTTTCTATTTGGTATTCTGTATTCCTTTTATACCTTTCCTTAGATTTATACTCTTTCCTTAGATTTCAGAAGTTTTCTTCCATGATTGTGTTAAAAATAATTTCTGTTGTCAGGTGTAGTGGCACATGCCTTTAAACACTTGGAAAGCAAAGACAGGCAGATCTCTGTAAGTTTGAGGCCAGCTAGAATTACATAGTGAGACTGTCTCAAAACAAAACAAAGACAAAATAAAAAACAAAAAAAGAAGGGTAGAATAGTTTTGACAGAGATCATAAAGCCTTCAGAGACTAAAGTGCTTACTCTTTGATCATTCCCAAGAAGTTTGTTGATCTCCACTCTTAAGGGATAAGAGACATTAGTGACAGAGGAGATAGGTAGAGACCAGAAAGTATTATGGCACTCACATACCACACATATTGGACCTTGCCAGCCCAGCCAACCTGAACATACAGATAAGTTGCCCACTTAAGACCAGTTCCTGACCTAGCAAAATGAATGTTTGCTCTGGGTAATATGTTACATAGGGTTACTTAACCAAAATATTTCATAACTACCATGCAAAAGAAGGGATCATGATGTTAGATGAGGAAATAGAATCTCTAAAATATTACATAATTCAACCAAGTTTACATAGCTAGCAAACTTGGAACTGCTATTGCAACCCACGTCCTTTGATTCTTAAGCTTTATTTATGACACAATCCAACACATCGAGCCTTTTCTCTACTCCTACATATTGTCTATTTATGCAGTCTTCATTAATTCAACAAATGCTATTGACAGGCCTTACTTCATGTAAGCACTGCATTCAGCTTTGTGGTAAGGATGAACTCACATGAAATGGAAATTTTTACTTAAACTTTCTACTTAGCTAAGAAGACCAAGGGTAATGATGTAATGTAATGTAATTATTGATAATATATCAAACATAACAAATTCAAATTAATATGTTTATTTTGAAGTTGGTGGCCTTTTGAGATCCATTCTAGATAATCAAACTTTTAAATAGGTTCTGGCCAGGCGTGGTGGCGCACGCCTTTAATCCTTGCACTTGGGAGGCAGAAGCAGGCAGATCTTTGTGAGTTCAAGGCCAGCCTGGTCTACAGAGTAAGTTCCAGGACAGCTGGGGCTACAGGGAGACCCTGTCTCGAAAAGACCAAAAAATAAATAAATAAAAAAATAAATAAATAAATAGGTTCTGGACTTAATGTTACAGTTTTTTATACTTTAAAAATCAGCAGTCACTGAAGAGGCAACTTGAAAACCCATTTCACATACCCACAAAGTTAGCTACATATTAGTGTTTTTTAAAAAAATTCAGATCAACTATTCTCTTCCATGCTTAAAACATATGTGACTGTAACTGGATGAAAATTTCACAGCTGTAAATAATTAGTATTGAATATCAATGGAAAGCAGCAAGTGGAAGCCTAGGGAAAGTGGTTTAGACAGACTAGAATAAAGAATGTGATGAAGCACTAAAGAACAGCTCAAGTTGACTCTGCAGTTAGGCTGAGGTCACTAATGGCAATAGGTCATCCAGTGAAGAGTATCGGCCATCTGGGATACAGAAGAAAATCCAAGGTGATGGTGGTCTTACTTCTCTACTTATGTTGACTTTAAAATTTTTTTACTTTTTAAATTTTATTAGCCTATATTGATTACACACAAGGATTTCATGAAATTTTAATAAATGTATATAATGTACTTTGATTATCTTTAACCCTTCACAACCTCTTCCTATCCCCTCCTCCACCGATCCTCTTCCCCTCCCCAGCCAGTTCCCCTTGTGTTGTTAGATCTCATCCTTCCTCTCCTTTGCCTTCCCCATCTCTTCCTCTATCTCTTCCTCTGTCTCCCCTCTCTCTTTCTTTCTTTGTTTCTTCCTTTCTTTGGGGTGGTAACCCATTGGGTTTAATTAGTGTTATTTAAAGACACATAGGTTAGGGGTTATCTATAGGAGCATGGAACCTTACCAGTAGCAATACCACTGAATAAAAGTCTCTTGAGGCTGAAGAGATGGCTTATTAGTTAAGAGACATGAGAAAAGTGTGGTAAAAATTAGACCATGGCTGATGCTTATTTTTTTAAGCTATTAAGAAATAGTAGATGAGGGGCTGGCAAGATGGATCAGCTTTTAAGAGCACTGGCTGCTCTTGCAGAGGACCCTGGTTTGGTTCCCAGAATCCATATGGTGGCTCACGATCTATGCGATTCCAGTTCCAGGGCATCCGACCCTTCTTATGGCCTCTGTGGGCAATTGCATGCATGGGTACCCTTACATACACGCAAGCAAAACACTCATACATGGTAAAATTTTTTCTCCTCATTTGTGGGCTTCTCGAGGGTAGAAATGTGCCACTTCATAGTACTGAACACAGTGACACATTGGAACTAGATCATACCAGTTTATGAGAGCTGACTTAAAATTTTAGCAATTATTGTGAGTCAAGGAACTGGCTCATACCAGCTTATGAGAACTGACTGTTAAAGTTTTAGCAACTATTGTGAGCCAACTGTTTAAATCAGCCATATAAGAATATTCACACTATGGAAATTGGCAAATGGTACAAATCATGACTCCCCCCTCCCCCTGCCGCCTATGGGGCCAGTTTACCAGCATACCACAAAGACAGACTCAATTAAAAATGATTAGCCAATATACATAGTTCAAAATATTTTCCATATGGAATATATAAAATGGGAGGCAATCACTGCACTTAGGCTTTCATATAGTTTTTGATGACTAGAAGAAAACAAGCGAAACTATTAGAGGCCCAAGAATGTCAAAATATGTAGCTATATATTGAAAATTTAAGAAAATAGATGACTCTTTACAGTGGTTATTTGGAGTGTTAGTTTAGTTTTATTCTTTAAAATTGCATCTTTCTGGGTTGACAAGATGGCTCAGTAGGTTGGGGGTACCTGCCTGATATCCTATGTTCAATCCCTGGAACCTACAAGGTGAAAGGAGAGAACTAGCTTCCATAGGCTGTTTTCTAGCCTCCTCCACATGCCCTTGAAAGCACTCATATACACCTACACACATACTTGCAAAATAAATAAATCAATATTTAAATGTAAAAATATTTTTGTGTTTTGTTTTATTTTGTTTGAGATGGTCTCACTATGTAGTTCTGGTTGGACTCAAACTCTGGCTTTCTGACTGCTGGGATTCAAGGCATGCATCACCACATCTGGCTTGGTATTACCTAATTTCAAAAATCAAATAAAACCAGGGTGCAGTGTACATACCTATAATCCTAGCACTAAGGAGCCTAAAGCAGGAGGATTATGGTGAGTTCAAAGCCAGCCTGAGCTACACAGGGAGTTCAAGGCCAGTCCAGGATACATAGTAACACCCTGCCCCAAAGCACTAATAATAATCCATTTTTAAAAGGATGTGCCTATGTGTTAATCTGCTTTTATTTTGTGTGCAGTGGTGACAGAGGGAAGGGATAGGGAAAAAGAATGGAGAAAAGTGCTCCCTGCGTTTTACTCAGCCTCTTGAAAAGAGTATTGTAGGGGCTGGAGAGATGGCTCAGCGGTTAAGAGTGCTGACTGCTCTTGCAGAGGACCCAGGTTCGATTCCCAGCACCCACATGGCAGCTGAGAATTGTCTTTAACTCCAGTTCCGGAGGAATCTGACACCCTCTTCTGACCTCCGCAGCATTGCACGACTCAGGTGCGCCAACCTACATGCAGACAGTACACTCATACACATAAAAAAATAATAAAAATTAAATAATGAAAAAGAAAAAAAATTTAAAAAAAGAAGTGTAAAGTAACCATCATGATCTGATGGAGGCCAGGAATTCTATTAGGAGATGGAGAGGGAGTAAGGAGAGGGTTGGATGGACAAATAAAAGACAGAAAGCAGAAAAGGCAGGAGAGACTACTGGCGTGGCAATCAGCAGTTTTACTCCCAGCAGCTACAGGAGGAAACTGCATTGTGGTGGTTGTTTCCCTTTTTTTCTTCTTCTTCTAGTGCTTGAGATGGAATCCAGGGCTTTGTTTTTGTAAAGGAATAATTGTTCTATCTCTGAATCTGAGCCCCATTTCCCTTTGCTGTTGCTATTTTGTCACAGAGTCATATGTAGTCCAGGCTGGCCTCAAATTCCCTACAAAGCCATGGATCACCTTGAACTCCTGACCCTCTTCTTTTTCAAAAAAAAATTAATTATTGTCAGATCCCCTTGAACTGTAGTTACAGACAGTTTTTAGCTGCCGTGTGGGTGCTGGGACTCAAACCTCAGTCCTCTGTAAGAACAGCCAGTGCTTTTAATCACTGACCCACCTCTTCACCCCCAAATTCCTGATCTTCTTACATCTACCTCCCAAGTGTTAGGATTTGAGCCTGGTCCACCATGACCAGCTCATTTCATGTTTGGTTTTTTGTTGTTGTTGTTGTTGTTGTTGTTGCTTTTTTTTTTTTTTTTTTTTTGATGGCACGGTCGCCCTTATAGCTCCGCTGGCTTGGGAACTCACTATGTAGACCAGTCTAGCCTTGAACTCAGAGAGATCCATCTGCCTCTACCTCCTGAGTGCTGGGATTAAAGGCATGAGCCACCATGACCAGCTCATTCCACTTTTTTCAAAAAAATTATTTTTTTTTTGGTCTTTTCGAGACGGTCTCCCTGTAGCCCCAGCTGTCCTGGAACTCACTCTGTAGACCAGGCTGGCCTTGAACTCACAAATATCTGCCTGCCTCTGCCTCCCAAGTGCTAGGATTAAAAGCATGCACCACCATGCCCAACTTTTATGTATATGAGTATATTGCCTGCATGTAAGTAAGTTCACCACATGTGTGCAATGCCCACAGAGGCCAGAAGAGGGTGTCAGATCCCCTGGAATTGGAGTTGCAAATAGTTATTAACAGCCATAGGGATGGCTGGGAATTGAACCTGGGTCCTCTGGAAAAACAAGTGTTTAACTGCTGAGCCATCTCTCCAGTCCCTCATTTCACTTTTGAAGCATCCTCTTCTTAGTCTCTAAATTGAGTAGCTTATGCTAAGAAATGCATAAGATTCATTGTAATTGAGATGCCCTGTGTGACCTTCCTTTGAGGCCAGCAGGCTGTCAGGCAGGATGTCCCTCACTGGCAAAAGCAAGCAGCACCTGTAGACTTAGTGGAAACATGTTTGCTGAGAAGGGGCTGAATTTTGACAAGGTGTTTAAAAAAGGGTGCTGTGTAGTTGTGGCACTAGAGGAGAACTTTGTCTCAGTTGAAAATCTTCCAAGGCATTATCCAAGAGATGTCTGGAAACCAAAGGTCCAAGTTTGGGTTTATTTTAAAGGAGATGTTTCAAATACATTTCTCACCTCAGCTGAGGAAATTTTGCATGCAATTTTCAAGACAAGGTCTCTGATTATGCATCATAATGAGGAAATCAGGAAGTTCTTAACATACAATATCAGCTTCCTGGAAGGCAATAAATTTCATCTCACAGTGTTTCATGTACATCTCCTTTTCGGAATCACATTATAAAATAAACAAATATTAAGGAAGGTGTTGTGGCTTGTGCCCGCAATCCCACTACTTAGGAGGCTAAGGCAGAAGGATTGCTATAGGTTTGTGGCCATCATGGGCTATACCTCCCCTCAAAATAAAAAAAATTAAAAACATCTTAAAATTATAATAGAACTTTTATGAGTTGTTGAATCTGACCTTAGTTTAGTTAGAAGTGGAAACAATGATTCTATGCTTTGAATGTAGACTCTGATTATTCATGTAAAGTTTTGCTTCTGCTTATAATTGTTTTGTGTCAATTATGGTTATTCTCAGACATCTTGGAGGAAAGAGAATCCCTTGATATGACAAAATCCAATGGCTCCAACTTATAGATTTAAACTTTAATTAATTTTTTTTTGAGACAGGATCTCTTTATAGCCTCAGCTGGCCTGGAACTCGCTCTGTAGACCAGGCTGGCCTTGAATTTACAGAGATCCGCCTGCTTCTGCCTCCAGGTGCTAGGATTAAAGGAGTGTGCCACCACGCCCGGCTTAAAGATGGTTCTCAGCCATGTGGGCGCTAGGAATTGAACCCAGCTCCTCTGCAAGAGCAGTCAGTGCTGTTAACCACTGAGCCATCTCTCCAGCCCCTAAAGTTAATTTTTTAACCTTATAAAATCAATTCAAGACATGACACATAGCCAGGCATGCTGGCTTCTGCTTGTAATCCCAGTGCTTGAGAGGCTGAGGGCAGAGAGTTGCTATGAGTTTGAGAGTATGGATGGTATAGTTAATCCTAGGTCATCCTGGGCTACAGAGAGAGACTCTATCTCAAACAAAACAAAAGAAAAAAAAAAAAAAACCCAAAGCAGCCAAACATAAAATATATGACTTGTGTGTCTATATTTTCCAGGAACTCTTTTTTTGCTTTGTTAGTTTTTTGGTTTTTGTTTGTTTGTTTTGAGGCAGGGCCACATGTAGCAGAGGCTGGCCTTGATCTTCTGATCCTTTGGTCTCTATTCTCCAAGTGTTTGGTTGCTAGTCTTGGTGGTTTTTTATTATTTATTTATTTATTTATTTATTTATTTATTTATTTAATTTATTTATTTTTATGTGTATACGTGTACTGTCTGCATGTAAGTAGGTGCACCCATATTGTGCAATGCTGTGGAGGTCAGAAGAGGGTGTTGGATTCCCCTGGAACTGGAGTTAAAGATGGTTCTTAGCTGCCATGTGGGTGCTGGGAATCGAACCTGGGTCCTCTGCAAGAGCAGTCAGCACTCTTAATGGTTGAGCCCATCTCTCTAACCTCATCTTGGTGTTTTTAAATGACCTTATCAAGTCTCATACATATGTGAACTGGAAGCTAATTGATTCTCTTTCTTTCTCTCTATTTTATTTTTGTGGCTTTGTGAATAGAAATGTTGCTTTCCACTGAGTCTATTTTTCAAACGTGCTTAGATGAGTCTCACTTCACCAAGGCTTTCAGCCTAGGTGGGGCTGGGCGCTGTGGGCCTTAACACATCTGTAACCAAACCAGTGAGCCCCAGCGGGAGTGGAGAGCAGCCATCTCACTGGAATGAGGGCCTCTCCATTCTTTGTTCTCAATATTTCCTGGCAACGTGTCCACAAGCACATGCTATCAACAGATGGTAACAGCATAATTGGGATTTTTATCATAACATATCCCCCCATGCTTCCATCATGCCCCAAAGAAACAGAGACATGTGGACTAGCTGGCTTATCACAACAAGATTAAAAAATATCTTCAAACATTCAAAGGCTTGAGTCTTTCCACTACAGACTCCGTCATTCAGTTAGATGTGGTTTTCAGTCAGAAGTACAGAAGTGGATGAAAATGTATCGGATTCCTTTTAAGATCAGTTGTTAATATGAGAGAGTTGGTATCCTAGGACTGAGTTTATCCAAGAAGTTGAGGCATGCATTTGTGTTGCAGAGTTGAATCTCGAGATAGGCACAGAGCTCTGAACTTTGTACAGACAACTGTGCCACAAACCCACACAGATGAAAAGGTATCCTTTGCTTAACCCCATAGTTATGTGCTGAGCAAATAAAAAAGAAAGCAGCATCAAACATGGAAAAGAACTCATCCTGGAAACTAAGAAGGGAATTTTGATTTTTTTTCTGTTGCTCATGTTTAAATCTAGAGGATGTCTTCTTAGTCCTGTATGAATATTGTCTAGTTCGCTTTAGGAACACATCCATATTTTGCATATTTTATTTGAGAAGTCCAAACATATTCTTTCATAATTTATAGGTCTCTGAAGCTGTACTGAGTATCATACTCATAAGATCTATGCGCTGATGTGGCTCTCATCATCTGAAGAAGTTCAGGGGTGTTGTTCAGAATGTGTGCAGGGCACATTACATGTGAGATGATTAAAACCCAGGAGTATTCATTTGGCAAATGCTGGTGTCTTGCAATCAATACGATTTACATTTGGCCATTCATAGACTTTCTAAAGAAGTTTCTCAGAAATTTTTTGAATTTGATACAGCAATGCTTATAGTGTCACATGAACAGCTGGCTGGGGTTCTATGGGTGAGGGGCACGGCTGGGGGGTGGGGGGCTATTGCAGGCAGGAAAGGCAGCTTCCTGTAGTCCTGGTGGCTCTTAGTTCTGTAAATGAACAAGCTAGTCTTCCAAATCCAGAAATATGGCTTGAAGCTTTGACAACTAGAGGCTTATGGCACCAAGCTTTCAAAGCTGGGGACTTAGAGCACAGAGTTCACAGTGCCAAAACTCAGCTCTCTAACTCTGGGTGGCTCTCTGGAACTCCTGTAATGAGTGGAGCTTGCTGTTCTCAGTAGTCCTCACTTCCACCTTTGGCTCTTTTGTTACTTTCTTTGTTTAATTTGTGTGTGTACTTGGGAGGGGGTGCCTAAATCTATGCCTGGGCATGCAGAAGCCATGGGTTGACACAGTATCTTCCTCTATCACTTTCTACCTTAGTTTTGAGACTGAGTCTCTCGCTGAAACTAAGGGTTGCTGTTTCAGTTAGATTGGCTGGCCAGGGAGCTCCGGGCATCTTGCCGCCCCCCCCCCACCCCCAATACTCCACCTGTCCCAAGCACTGGTGTTACCGTGCCGCCACGCCAGTTTTCACTTAGGTCCTGTGAATCCAAAAATCAGATCCTTATGCTTGTACAATAAGCCCTTTATCCACTAAGTCATCTCCCCCGGGCACTGCTTGTTTGATTTTTGAGACAAGAGTTTCGCTATGTAACTCAAGCCGGCATGGAGCTCATGATCTTCCTGCATACGCCTCAAAAGAGCTGGGATTGTGGGCGAACACCATCAGGCCTGCCCACCTTTGATTCTTCGCTGCATGGCTTCTCCTGTAGTTTCCGTTTCTCTGATGGCTCCTGCATTCACAATGTTACTGCAGTCCTTGGAGGTCTTGGTCTCTTGCAGGTTCTGCCTTCCCGTGCTCTCCGAATCTCTTAGCTGGCTCCTAGTGTTACTCCTCAGAGATTGAGCATCGGAACCCTCAGCCTTCTGGAAACTCCTCAGTGGCCTTCTTCCTGCTGCTGCCTGCAACCAGTCAGCTCTACCCTTGCTAAAGAGCTCAAAGACCATGGGGGAGAAGTCTTTATAGGGATGATGGGGATTAGTGCACAGGAGAGAGATCTCCCAGATTGATTCTTCAAAGAGCCTGCTTATACAGCCAGAAGAGGGGCGCTTATGCATGGATTGCAATTTGACCAATCACAAGCGTGTATGTGCATGACTTCCGGTTTTACTATTCACGGTTCACAATACACATCAATCATGAATTTTTTGTCGAGTCACTGGGGATGTGCTCCCTGTACCAGGGTGAGCAGGTGTCTTGCTTTCAGTAGAGTATTCCTAAGCTGGCACAAACTTTCTGGAGCAGTCATGACCGGAACAAGGCATTCTGGAGTCTGGTTGTGACAAGCCAGATTGCATTGTTCCCTATAGCTACAGTACAGATTGCTCAAGGTGTCTGTGAAGTATTGTGAGCAGCTTGAATGTGTGATGGCAGTCCAGTTGGTCATCAGAAGAGTGGTTGCTCCATCGTGTAATAGCACCCGGCTCAAGGCGGCTGGGCACAAGGAAAGGATCCAGCAGCTGTCGCTCCAAGGGTTAAATCGGTTTGACCTCCAATAGCTTACCTTGGAAAGGAAAAACAAACACTGGAGTGCTTACAAAGACCGAGTATGAGGGCCAGTCATGATAGCAACCCAGTAATCTCAGCACTTGGGAGGCAAGAAGAGCGGGAATCCAAGGTTTTTCTTGGCCACCTAGGGAGTTTGAGGCTAAACCTGGGCTGCACAAGACCATGTCACAAAGTAACAAATCAGTCAAACAAATGAAAACCCAAACGAATTTTTCATGAAAGGTTATTAGGTAAGATTCTAGGATTATTTTTTTCTTTTATTTTCATTTTTGCCTTTAGAGATCCATATGTTCTAGTTTGCCTTCAATTGCTGCGACAATACCAGCTTGGGGAGGAAAAGATTTATTTGTCTTTTATCTCCCAGGGTCACAGTTCATCACTTAGGGAGCTCAAAGCAGGACCTCCAGGCAGGAACCCGGAGGCAGGAGCTGAAGCTCGGGCCATGGAGGAATGCTGCTTACTGGCTTGCTCCTCTGGCCCATGTTCAGCTTGCTTTCTAATACAATATAGGACCATCTGCCCAGGGGTGGCACTGCCCACAGTGGGCTGGGCCCTCCCACATTACCCAGCATTCAAGGAAATATCCCACAGACATGGCCACAGGCCAGTTCAATGGAGACAATTCCCCAATTGACACTTCCTTAACTTAGGTGTGTCAAGTTGATACTAAAGCTATCCAGTACATCATCTCTTCCAGCACCATTTGCAGAAAAAACTATCTTTTCCCTAGTGAATTAAATTTGTCAGTTGATATTTTGGGGAGTTCTCAATTTTGTTCCATTGTTCTACTTGTGTGGTCTTTTACTGACAGAGTGGAGAACACTACACTCTAAAATTTGTTCTTGGGGCTAGAGATGGCTCAGTGGTTAAGAGCACCACTGTCCGTCCTTTCAGAGGACCTGGGTTTGGTTCCCAGCACCCCCATGGCAGCCTAGGACAGTGCATGACTTCAGTTTTAGGGGAATCCAGCATCCTCTTTTGACCTCCTCAAGTACTGCATGACACGGGTGCATTTACATACATTCAGGCAATATACTTATACACATAAAATTAAAAACAATATTTTAAAGTTGTTCTTACAGAGTGCCAGTCCTCTGACTTTGTTCTTACTTGATCATTTGTTCTTACCAGGTTACTCTGGAGGCTGAGGCAGGAAGATTGCACCTTCAAGATTTGCCTGAACTATGGAGTGAGTTCAAAGCCAGCCAGGCAGGGTAACTTAGTAAGGACTTGTTTTAATACAGAAAATAAAAAGATGACTGGGGATACACAGGGCAGAAAGAGGCCATGGTGGGATGTATGGTTGCCAGGGAACTACCAGGAAAAGACATAACTTTCCCTCCCTTCCACTCCCATGGACACTGAGGTTGTAGAGACCAAAGGTCCCACTCTCCCCCTCACACGGTGCCACATGGAACTCACTAGAACCAGGAGCATCTGAGAATATAACCTTTCAACTCAGCACAGCTGTGCCAGCAATTCATTCCATGGGTGTTCTTTTTTTCTATTATTTCTTGCATATATGTCTCAAAAGGTCTCCTTCTGGTTTCTCTGTTTTGCATATTACATGCTTAGGTTTTAGAACAGTTCTTTATGTTTCTCCATCCTGTTAGAAGACATTTTAAAAATATTTAGTATTTTTATTTTATGTGTATGAAGGTATTGCCTGCATGTATGTAAGTGCACCCATGTCATGCAATGCCTGTGGAGGTCCCCTGAAACTAGAGTTACAGATGGTAGCACAATGTGGGTCTGGGAACTGAATCTGGGTCCTCTGCCAAAGCAGCCAGTTCTCTTAACTGCTGAACCCTCTCTCTCCAGCCCCTAGAAGGCATCTTTGCTCTCTAGCCACACCCCATATCCTCATATCTTCTCCCTCTGCTTCCTATGTCTTTTCTTCTTTCTCTCATCTTTATTAGTTCTTCTTGTTACTTATTAATTGCAGCCTTCCATGGCTTTAACGATCTCTAAAATCTGTGGCCCTGTCTCGAAAAGACCAAAAAAAAAAAAAAAAAAAAAATCNTCCTCTTTCTATGTTCTTTTCTTCTTTCTTCATCTTATTAGTTCTTCTTGTTACTTATTAATTGCAGCCCTTCCCATGGCTTTTTAACGATCTCTAAAATATGTGGCCCTGTTCTCGAACAGCTACAAAAAAAAAAAAAAAAAAAAAAAATCTGTGGCCCTAACAATATCCCAACTTCACCCTCCCAACTACTTTACCCCTTCTTGAGTTTTTTTTTCTTTCAGGTGTATTTAATTTTTTAATTTAAAAAATTTTATGTGTATTAGTGTTTGCCTGTGTGCATATAAGAGCACCCATGAATGCAAGAATCACAAAGGCCGGAAGAGGGCGTCAGACGCCCTGGAACCGGAGTCACAGAGGTTAACTGTCATGTGTGTGGTGGGAACTGACCCTCGGTTCTCTGCAAGAGCACCCAGTGTTCTTAACTGCCAATCTCTCCAGCCCCCTGGATTTAATTCTTAGTCCTTATCCTTACCCTGTTTCCCTCCCACTTTCGATCTTATTGATTAATCTGAGTGTCCTTGGTTTTATCCTTGGCTGTTTATCCTCCAACAATGATTGAAGTCAAAGGGTCACTGTATGGATTGGCTGCTATGACAGTTGCATGGTAATATATCAAACAGCTGTGGTTGCTTTCCCACATATCCCACTGATACTAATATAGAGTATGTACCAGGCACCCTGAGCTCATGGACTAAGGAATTCTCTGAACTAAATACTCAGTGCTACCAAATTCAAATCCCACTTGAACATTGCAAACACACCAACTGAAAGAATATAGCTGATAAAAAAAAAAAAAAAAAAAAAAAAAAAAAAAAAAAAAAAAAAAAAAAAAAAAAAAAAAAAAAAAAAAAAAAAAAACTCTTTCAAAAAATTATTAACTAAAAGTAATGGTGAGTTAGAGTGAGAGTGAGTTAGAGGAAAAACCCAGAGAGGAGCCGACTAAAATCTGACTTAAAGTATATTCATTCAAAGACACAAAACAGCTGAAAAAAAAGAAAGGGGGGGGCCAGGAAGATTAGCACTACTGGGATGAAACCCCAATCTGAAAGCTAGAAACTAGAAAACATCTGGTAAAAAAAAAAAAAACTCCCCCCAAAACCTCCAAAAAACCCTAAAACAAACAAAAAAACTCCATGGAAAGCAATGGAAAGAATCAAGTAACAAGGATAGTACTCATCTCGACCTTGGGGCTATCTAGATGGCTTAGAGTTTAAGAGCATTGGCTCTTCTTGCAGAGGACCTGGGTTTGGTTCTCAGAAACCCACATGGGACCTAACAATTGCCGTGACTCCAGTTCCATGGATTCAATTGCTCCTCTTCTGGCCTTGCAGGCATTGCTGACATGGGTGCACATGCAGAAAGTGCATTCATAAACATAAAAATATTTTTTTTTTTTTTTTTTCATACATAAAATAAAAATAAAAAAAAAAAAAAAAAAAAAAAAAAATGGAAAAAAACCAAAACCACCCAATTAAAACAAAGGATAAAATAATAAAGTTACCGTGAGAATTCCAGAAAGTCCAAAGTTATGTGGACCCTCTGAAAATATAAATTTACTGATCATGGACATAGAAAAAGGAGAAGAATCTCATTCTAAAACCATAAAAAATGCTTTCAAAAGAATCATAGCAAAATGGGAAGATGCCAAAACAAGAGGCATTTAGAACACCAAACAACAAAAATTCCATTGGTTGTATTACAGTTACAAGAGTAAATGTGCAGAGCCCAGAAAATACATTGAAAGCTGCAAGAAACACAAGTCACATATAAAGACAGGCTCATCAGAATAACATTAGATTATTTTATTGAAACTGTAGAATTCAGAAGAGTTTGGGACGATATATTTCAAGTACTGGAAGATAACAACTAAAATGCCAGACTACTATACAAATTAAGCTATCTATCATAATTAAAGGAAAAGAAAAACTTTTCATGATAAACATAGACTAAAGGACTTTATGATTGCTAAACCAGCCCTTTTAGGGTAAGAACTTGAGGGGTGGTGTTAGACTGAAGATAAAGCAAATCCATCCAGCCATCCACAAGGTTACATGCTAGATTAGTTAACCAAGAGAGGGAGAAGAAGAAGAAAAAAGAAGAAAAGAAGAAAAAAAACTAAGGACTACAAAAATCAACAAAATTATTAATTATTAATCAACATCCTTTCAATGATATCTCTAAATATTAATAGTCTCAATTCCCCAATTATAATACACAGACTAGTAGACCAGATAAAGGATGGACAATCTATTTGCTGCCTCTAAGAAATGTACCTCACTACAAAATAAGATTTATTTTAGGTGAAAAGGTTCTCTTATTCCAAGCAATTGGAGTAGGAGGAAAACAAGCATGGTGTCAGTATCTACATATAGTTCACAACAAAAACTAGTGCGAAGGTGCGAGAATGGTCTCGCTGTTTTACGGCGCCGGACCGCTCCAACAGAGGACCCGGGTTCGAATTCCACAGCACCCAACATGGCGGCCGAGAAACCGTCTGAAAACTCCAATTCCAGCACTCCAGTTCCAGGGGAATCCGAAAAACCCTCTTCTGACCTCCGTGGCATGCACGACATGGGTGCACAGACTCAGACTTGCATGCAAACATCACATTCATTCCACATACAGAAATAAAAAAACAAAAAAACAAACAAACACACAAAACTATCTAGAAAGGTTAAAGGAGGCCCACTTCATTTAACTGATGAAAGAAAACTTCAGGGGCTGGAGATGGGGGTGGAGGGCAGAAGAGATGGCCTAGCGGTTAGAGCGCCGACCGCTCTTACAGAGGACCCGGGGTTCGATCCCCAGCACCCACATGGCGGCCGAGAACCGTCTGAAACTCCAATTCCAGGAGAACTCCAGGTCCAGGGGAATCCGACACCCTCTTCTGACCTCCGCGGCATTGCACGTCACGAGTGCACAAACTTGCATGCAGACAGTACATTCATACACATACAGAAATTTAAAAAAAAATTTTTTTTAATAAAAAAAAAGAAAAAAAAAAGAAAAATCCATCAATAAGACATTATGATTCTAAACATGCCCTGACATAGATACATTTGATTTCATACAACAAATAATAGTTGATCTGAAGCCACAGATTAACCCAGCATAATAGCAGTGAGTAATGTCAATACCCCATTCTCTCCAGTTGACAGGTCATTCTAACAAAAATGTACAGAGAAATATCTTAATTAAATGGCATAATAGATTAAATGGATTTAACAGGCATCTATAGAACATTCAGTCCAAACACTGCATAACATACATCTTTCTCAGCAGTCCATGGAACTAAAATAGATCATTATTAAGACACAAAGCAAGTCTCACAAATATAAGAAAATTGAAATAATTCATTGGATTCTATTTTTTTTTTCTCTTTTGTCTTTTTGAGACAGGGTCTCCCTGGAGCTCCAGCTGTCCTGTAACTTGCTCTGTATACCAGGCTGGCCTTGAACTCACAGAGATCCGCCTACCTCTGCCTCCCAAGTGCTAGGGTTAAAGGCATGCACCACCATGCCCAGCCCATTGGATTCTATTTCATTACAATTGAATAAGACTCCAAATCAACAGGAAGAGAAACACTAGAGCATACACAAACTCATGGAGACAACACACTACTGAACAATGAATGAGTCCTTGAAGAAATCAAGAAGGAAATAAAAACATTCTTAGAATCAAATGAAAATGAAAACACAATGTATCCAAACCTATTGATACAATGAAAACAAACCCTAAGATGGAACTTTATAACTCTAAGTGCTTTCATTAAGAAAACAGAGAGATCTCAAATAAACAACTTAGCAATATACCTTAAGGCCCTGGAAAAAAGAAGAATAAATCAACCCTCAAATCAAACAGAAAGAAATCATTATGATCAGGGCAGAAACTAAATAGAAATAAAATTTACAAAAAATCAATGAAACAAATAATTGTTTGTTTGGGGGAAAGATAACCATGGGGCTGGAGAGGTGGCTCTGGAGTTAAGATCACTGGCTGCTTTTGCAAAGGACCCGGATTTGAATCACAGCACCCACGTGACAGGTAACTCCAGTTCCAGGGGATCCAACACCTTCTTCTGACCTCCATGGCTACCATACAACATGGGTGTACTTACACACATACAGGCAATACACTTGTATACATAAAACTTGTATACATAAAACAATACACTTGTATACATAAAATAAAAATCATAAAATAAATAATAAAAAGAAAAAAAGAGCAGATAGAATGATGGACAAAAGTTTTAGCACCATAAATAACCAAAAAAGGTTAAAGAAGAGAAGGACTCCACACCAGATTTGGATCTGTGGGTAAAGGCACTTGTTGCTAAGCCTGACCCCACCACATTGCCCATGGCAAAAAAACCCGCTAGAAACTCATAAAAAGTTCAAGTTTGTCTATAATTTTTTTTGTTTAATTACTTTTTAATTTTAAATTTAAGATTTTTTTAAAGTTTTTTATTAATATAATGGAACGAAAAATTGAGAACTGAAAAGGCCTGGCGGCTAACCTGTTTCTTAAAACACCAGGATTATTGCATGGAAATTCAGGAAAATCCTTAGGTCTGACCTAATTATTGCCACTCTACAAATCTAGACAAAATATAAGGAACCATGTGATTGACATTTCTTTTCTTTTGGCTTCTAAATAGATATTTTTTATGTTATTTAGTAAATCGTTACTCAACATAATTTAACTGATAAACACATGCACTTTCAAATTTGTAAATCTAGAAGAAAAAAATGTTTTTTGTCTTTGATTTTTCAAAGATTACTAAGTTTCAAAGATTCCTCAGACTAGTTTAGAGCAATAGTGAATCATAGAATTAACTCATTCCAACTACCCCTAAATGGGCATCAGTAGCTGCTTAGTCAGGAGTCAATAAGCACATTTCTGTGTCAATTTCTACCTTAAACTAAAAAGACCAGAAGACAATTATTTTTCTATTCAAGCCAATGTTCTAAATAAGTTTAACTTACAGCTGACAGACCTCTTATTATTAGCTGTATAAAATAAAACATTAGTTATTTGCGTTTTCCAACCCTCAATGTTTTGATTTCTCACAGACAACTTATTTTATTAGCTGGTTCTTAGAAGAACTTCTCCATTTCCCAGATCTACAAAAAATAGGACCAGGGGGACACGAACATGTCCCTCCCGCTCCACCGATCAGTTTTCAGCGCAGGCGCACGCTAGCGAGAATCCTCATTCCGTCACTGATTGCCCTTTGAGCGGCACAGTTTAGTTATATTATGTTATGATATTTCATATTAGATTATATAGATATATATCTTAGATATATATATATCGTATCTTTTATTTCATTTTTTTAACAAAATATAGTAAGTTATGAGTACAGGCAGCTTCATGTAAAGCCATTTTTTTTTGCAGCAGTTGTGCCCAACCCACACAAAGCCCAAGGGTTCCCCATTTCCCGCTGGTAGGGGCTTGTATGTACAATCAAGTTGATCAAATAAGTGTCCAGTCTATATTGCTTGGAGTTTCACATCACCCCAATCAGCCGAAGCCCTTACATTGTACCACACCCCCTTCTGCAGATTGTTCCTAGGCTTAGACAAAGGGGCACAGGTGGATTGCAGAAGCAACAACAGTCTATTCTCTGGAGATGTTGTTTTGGACATCGTGTCAAATTTCTGGGCTGCTTTCATGGGGCTGACAGTTTTTCCAGAAATAACCTTTCGAACCTACTAATGAAGCACAAGAATTATGATATAAAGGTATTTAAAAGAGCATTCGAATTATTGGTAGAGGTTACGTTTGTTAGACAGGAGCTGTTGGAGGGTACATATGTTACATGAATTACGTTTTCGTCTGTAAAGATTGACAAGGCTTACTTGGCTTTAATAACCATCTCCTACACCATAGCAGGATGTAGCTGTTGGCATCAGCCATGGGTTTCCTCAAGGAGAGAGCCTAATGCAATAGATTTGGGGATATAACAAGCATATGGCTGCCATGCTGCACAGTATTTCCAGGCAGAGTGATATAGCTGATATGTGATGGAGGAGTCTTGCTTGCACTCAAGGAGTGGAGTTATTTTTTTTTATGGTTTTGGTGGTCTTTTGGTAACACTCTCTGGTATTCCAGAGAACAAAGGCCAACTGTACACTTGCAAGAGCGGTCTCAACACATCTTTCCCAAATTACCTCAGGTCTTCAAGCAACAGGGCACTTACCACCATCTTTTCTTGCAGGGTATCCCAGTTTACCAGGCAACAGGCCTTTACCTTTTTGGGGCGGGGGTTGGATCCCCGGCCAAACATCTTCTTGGCAGAATATCCATGTTGATATTCAGAGCTTCTTCCTGTTTAATTATATATTTGGCTTAATGACTTAGTTTAAAGAGACTTTAGTATTTTATTTAGTTCTGACTAGAGAATAATCCTTTTCCACAGTTCCTATTGTCTTATTAGTCAATTAAAGAAAGCGTTTTTACTGGTTTTATAAGAGATTACCTCATATAACAGTTGGCCTGCTCTAATTTTACCGTTTAGCAGGATGACTTCATTACCATTCATCTATTTTTTTTTGTTCTATGAAGGAGCGTAAGAAAGTTTCTCATATTAAAACTTTGCCGCACTAGAAGATAAGTTCATTAGTACTCATTATAAATCAGTTGTTTAAAGTAGGAGCCACAGAGGGTTTGTGTCTGTAGCAGTCTGAGGTTTTCTTTCTTTTAAGTCATCTAGACAACGCCGGGGAGCATTAGTGCTGGCATCCGACAAAACTAGTAAGGCATTTTTTCTTCCGGGCGCTCAGCCATGTAAGGTTGGGGACTTATGACCCCTGGGGAACAACAAATTGGCCCCAGTAGTAAGGATTAAATGAAAAAAATTTGGGACAAACAAGGGGAAGTTAGATACTAAATGATGGCCCCCCCTTTTTTAGGTTGGATTTTGGGAGGTACCCAGAGTCTGCCAAAAAGGCAGTCGAGGTAGTACTATCATACTTGAGGCAGGATCAAGGGGGAATGTCATGGAAGTGAGCACCAAGAGGTTGTGGGGGGGGACGGTCGGGAGGGAATGGGAAGCATACGTGAATGCCTAAGTAATAGATCGTACGGGAAGAGAATGTTCACAAGAGGATACAGGGATAACACAAAATAGGAGATTGAGGGGTGATGAGATGTTAATGCCCAACTAGTGTGGAGGTTATACAGCGGGAGTTAAGGAAAACCAAATGTGGGACAACAATTGGGATAGATGTCAAGAAACTGAGAGGGTATTCATGGGTATGAAAACCGGGAAACCAATGTCTGTTTAAATAGACATTTTTTACTTTTACTTAAGTTCGCTCAAATTATGGATGTCTAAGATTATATTCGACCTTACCAAAACAGTAATCGAAACAGATAGATTTAAAGAATTTAAATCCAGATCTAAAACAAGCAGCAAGAATGAAGCTAGTATTATATAAGTCTCTTCATATTTAAAAAATGTTTGGTCCAAGAGGGCTCACGTAATTAAAAGAACTGGCTGGTTTTGGAGACGGACCTACGGTTTGTGTTCCCAGCACCCACAGGTGGCTAACCACTGTCGTAATTCAGTTCCAGGGGACCAAGGCCCTCTTTGGCTTCTTATTTTCCTCTCCGTTCCCCCCCGTTTTTTTTTGTGTATTTGTGGTATACACTTAATACCTTGCAGAATTGAATTAAATACCAAAACAAAATTAATAAAAAGATCTTTATAAAACTACTCAGATACATTAGAAAGATTCAGCCCAGATTAATCAACTGGTAAATTTTACCAGACCTTCAAAGAACTAACACTAAAGCTACTCAAACTATTCTCCCAGTGATAGCTTTTTGGTTTGAGACAAAGATCCTGATGGGAGATAGAAAAGGAGCCATGTTCTTCATGGCAGAGAACAGGGATGGGTCTCTGTGTTCTTGGCATCTGAGCTTTGGATGTAGAGAGACCAACAGATTCAGAAGAGACCTTGGAGCTAAATTCATCCAGCAACTTTTAAAACATTCTCTAAAACTAAGGAAGCCACAGAGGCACATTAGGGGACCCCAAAGATTTGATTGTACTTATTTTGTCATCTTTTTTTTTAAGCCACTTTTTTTTTCTAAAATGTTTTCTTTTTCTATTTTATTTTATTTTATTTACTTTCTGATCGTGATGAAAGTTCCGTACTGATGCTGGTTTGTTGCCCACCGTGTCTGGCGCATGCCGCGTGCGGAGGTGAAGAGGGTCTTGGATTCCACCTGCGAACTGGACGTTCTCCTGGAATTGGAGCCTTCAGCGGTTTTTGGCCCGCATGTGGGTGCTGGGGATCGAACCCGGGTCTCTGTAAGAATGCGGTCGACAGCTTTTACCGCTAGGTCTCTCTCCAGCCCTAAATGCCAATTTTTATTGAACGCTTTGTGCATTCATACAAAATTTCCAATCAGCTAGACTATCTTCCTACACCTAGAGCTCAGCATTCTACCAAACTTTCCTCCTTTACCCCTTGTCCCCCCTTCCCCACCAGGGAAGCCCTGCATTTGCCTTCTACCACAAAACATGTTTTATTTCTTTTTTCCAGTCTTCTTAAAATTTTCAATGCAAGGATAGTTATAGGACTTTTTGAGATAGTTCACCCATTTCCGTCAGTTTCTTGACTGCAGTTCTTTCTGTTTGTTGTTGTTTGTTATTATATTCCTTCTAATATGTGTTACCTCCAAAAATAATTCCCAACATAGTGCATGCAACTTTCAGATTATAATCATAGGGTTTTGCATCCTTCAGCTTTGATTTTTTTCCTGTATTAGGTTTGAAAATTTGACTGATTGTTGAACTGCTTAAGAATTTGTATGGTTGTGAAAAGCTCCCCTTGGCAAGCCCAAACCACACTCAGTTCGGCCCTTGTGCTCCACACTGGGGCTTTCCCTTTCCCAGGTCTCCAATTATGAGTCCAGTAAGAACCATGTGCCTGTTCTTGATCATTCCTTGTACTGGTCTCAGGCACTCATGCTACTGCGTATTAGTCCCAACAATCCATGGCCATGCTATATCCTGAAGAGCTGAAACCCCCATAGTAAACTCCAGTCTACAAGTTGGGGTGTTTCAGAGTCCCCATTTGGCACTGAATGGTTTTTGAAGGACTGCTTGGAGAGTGACATGAGTCTTTCAGTCCATATTGAGACAGGTTACAAAGCGTTTTTATGCGTGTCTTGTTTCATGCTTTGAAGGAGACAAAGCAGTGGCTAAGTTATGGCAGTCACAGGGCTAGTTGCATGTTGCCAGTAAGAGACAGGTAAACAACTGAGCTCTTTCTTTTTTTTCTTTTTGTTCTTTCTTTACTAAGATCTCAAGTCTTATACCTGAAGTTACAATTTCATC
>VZQC01014031.1:2536555-2575392 GCA_009823505.1 Rhizomys pruinosus | reverse complement strand
ACACATGATTTCATTGCCGGCTAACTGTAGATCAATCAGATCCATAGTTGGGTTCAGCTAGCTCAATCACTTAAGGGGTTGGGGGGGGCTCACTCCCTAAGCCAGAGGTAAAGCTTTAAGGATAACCAATCCTTTAGCTTGGGTGAGGCTATGTGGCAAGGGTCTTGAGCAAGGAGTGACCAGCTCTTAGACCAGGTTTAACTAAGAGCATGAGGCCTGTAAAATTACCAACTTCATAGCCCGTGGGGTACAAAGTAACCAATTTTGCAGTCATTGGCTACTGCTTTCAGAGTAGCTATCAGCTTTGTTGGCAGTGTTTTCTTTCTTTTTTTTTTTTTTTTTTTTTTTTCGTTTTCGTGTTTTTGAGACAGGGTCTCCCTTTAGTCCTAGCTGGCCTGGAGCTCACTATGTAGACCAGGCCAGCCTTGAACTCACAGAGATCCACCTGCCTCTGCCTCCCAAGTGCTAGGATTAAAGGCGTGTGCCACCATGCCTGGCTGTTGGCCATCTTAATCGACAAACAGGGTGGGTCAGCAGCCCCCCTTCTTCAGTGGCAGTCCCCACAATCAACTCAAATTAACAGTTTTTTTTTTTCCTGGTATTTTCGAAACAGGGTCTCCCTATAGCCCCAGCTGGCCTGGAACTCACTATGTAGAGCAGGCTGGCCTTGAACTCATAGAGCTCTGCCTTGCCTGCCTATGGTGTTTTATTAAAGGAGTCTCTGTGGTCTTTGCTGTGTAACTATTCTCTGAACTGAAACTTTTCCTCCTGGAGGGAGGAAGGAAGCTCATGAGCCTCACAAGGTTCAGAATGCTCAGAAAGCGACAAGGCTGAGCCCTCTTCCAGAGGTTAATGCAACAAGTAAACACTTGCTGGGGGAGGAGGGGACTCTTCAGAGGAGCTACCTTAAAGCTGGGCAGGAAGCTCCATGGGTACAGCTTTTCTGAGGTGGGCTTTTCAACGATTCAGCTGCTGAGATACAGCCTCGTAAACCCAGGGGTTCACCAAGCTGGACTGGGATGGAATTCTGTTATTGGAGTCCTGTCTGGGGTTAATAGATACTTGTTCACATTTCTCCAGAGAAATTCGTGCAACATCCTTAAATAAAATAGTGGCCTGAAGACACTTCAGTGTTTCCTTAAAATGATCAGGGTATTGAGTTAATTAGCATTACTGAACATTTGTCAAGTTATGAAAAATATAATTTTATTTTGTTGATGTTTTAATTGAATTTCTGTCAAAAAGTATTTTTTTGGTCTTTTTGAGACAGGGTCTCCCTGTAGCCCCAGCTGGCCTGGAACTCACTGTGTAGACCAGGCTGGCCTTGAACTCACAGATACCCACCTACCTCTGCCTCCCAAGTCCTAGGATTAAAGGCATGCACCACCACACCCAGCTCTGTCAAATTTATACAATATGTTTTGATCATATTTAGATCCCCTTCATGATTCCCCCACCCAATTTTATGTACTTGCATATGCTAATATATATATACACACACACACATATATATATATATATATATATATTGAGGCCTATAGAGTCAGATTTGCATTCTCAAATGTTCTTTGGTGTGGGTTCAAGGATGTGCATTTTATTTATTATTTAAAAACATTTAATTAATTTTTATTTTGTGTATATGAGTGTTATGTCTGCATGTATGCGAGTACACATGTGTCATGCAGTGCTCAAGGGGGACAGAAGAGGGTATTACATTCCCCAGAACTGGAGTTAAAGATAGCTGTTATCAGCCATATGGGTGCTAGGATTCGAACCTGGGTCTTTTGCAAAATTGCCAGTGTTCTTAACCACTGAGTCATCTTCCCAGCTTCCAGAAGTGCATTTTAAAAATAATTAAGGAAATACAAATTAAAACCATTTAAAGATATCATCTCACTCCAATAAGACTGGCCAGGATCAAGAAAACAAATGATACCAAGTGCTGGAGAGGTTGTGGGGAAAGGGGAACACTCATCCACTGCTGGTGGGAATGTAAACTCGTGCAGCCACTATGGAAAGCAGTGTGGAGAGCCCTTGGAAGACTTGGAATGAACTTGCCACCCGACCCAGCCATACCTCTCTTGGGCATGTACCCACAAGACTCATCTTACCACAGAGATACATGCATAGCCATGTTTATTGCAGCTCCCTTCACAATGGTGAGGAGCTGGAACCAACCCAAATGCCCCTCAACTGACAAGTGTATAGAGAAAAGGTGGTACACCTACACAATGGAGTTCTATGCAGTGGTAAAGAAAGATGACATCATGAACTTTGCAGATAAATGGCTGGAGCTAGAAGATACCATGCTGAGTGAAGTAACACAGTCCCAGAAAAACAAATGACAAATGGTATCCCTCATCTGTGGATGCTAGCGCCAATTACCTAATTGTATGGCCTCTGTAAGTTCAAGGCCAGCCTAGTGATGTATGAATAGTCTAAAAATCTACGTTTAGTTAGCAAAATTTCAGGGCTGTAAACAACATTAACTACGAGTCCCCATTTTTTTTTTTTTTGAAACAGGGTCTCCTGTAGTCCAGCTGACCTGGAACTCACTATGTAGACCAGGCTGCCTTGAATTCACAGAGATCCACCTGCCTCTGCTCCTGAGTGCTGGGATTAAAAGGTGTGTGCCACCACACCCAGTTACACTTTATTTTTTACATTAGCTTTTATACCCTTTTTTATTCATCTTACATCCCAACCACCAATTCAACTTCCTGAGTCTTTGATTTTATTTTAGATGCCACATATACATGATTAGACAAAATTTTAAAATATTTTTATGGGATTCCCAGGACCACCTGAAGCACAGGATCTATGACCTCTTCAGTGTTGTGGATGTGTACTTGGATATGCTTGTAGGATCACATGTAATTTATTAAACTTTTCCTACTTAAAAAATAAATAAAATTATTTTTTATTTTATTTTTAAATTTTATTTATTCTTTATGTGTATGAATGTACTGTCTGCATGCAGGTCTGTGCACCTGTGTCTTGCAATGCCGCAGAGGTCAGAAGAGGGCGTCAGTTTCCCCTGGAACTGGAGTTAGAGACAGCTCTCAGACACCATGTGGGTGCTGGGGATCAAACCCCGGTCCTCTGCAAGAGCAGTCAGTGCTCTTAACCACTAGGCCATCTCTCCAGCACCAATAAAAATATTTTTATTTTTGTGTATGAGTATAGTGCCTATATATATAAAGTGTATCCATGTCGTGCAATGCTCATCAGAGGTCAGAAAAGGGTTGTCTGATTTTCTGGGAAACTGGAGTTATGGACAGATTGCTAGCCTCTATGTGGATGCTGGGAATTGACCCCAGTCATCTTCAAGTAGTGCAGTGCTCTAACCTCTGATCATCTCTCCACCCCAGTGAACATTTTTTATCTACATCTGGTTCTGGATTTTTTGTTTTGTTTTTTGTCTTTTTGAGACAGGTCTCTGTAGCCCCAGCTTCCTGGAATTCACTTCTGATGACCAGGCTGGCCTTGAACTCACCAAAGATCCGTCACTGCCTCTGCCTCCAAGTGTAGATAAAGGCGTGTGCCACCACGCCGGGCTACATCTGGCTTCTTTCCTTTAGCATAAGATCCTTAGGCTCCATCTTGTCTCTTAAGCCAACAGATCTTTTACAGGCCGAACAATTATTCCACTAGGTGTATGTGCCACTAGTTTCTTTTTTGTTGTTTATGGTTGGTTTTGTTGGTTTTTTTGTTTGAGACAGGGTCTCCCTATAGCCCCCAGCTGTGGTCTAGGGAACTCACTCTGGTAGACCAAGCTGCTCTTTGAAACTCATAGAGATCCATCTTGCCTCTGCCTGCGGGTTGCTGGATTAAATGTCATGCGCCACCCACGCCAGGCTTAAGATAGTTTTAGCCCATGTGATGCTGGGAATGGAAACCCTGGTCCTCTGATAAGAGGCAGTCAGTGCTCTTAACCACTGAGCCAGCTCTCTCCAGCCCCTACAGTTTCTGATTTGTTCCGCTGTTGACACCTAGGTTGTTCTTATGGCATGTGTATTGTGAATGATGCTTTGTGAACATAGGAGTGCAGGTATCTTCCGGGGGTGCAATACCATTCCCTCTAGCATATTCCCAGAGAGCAATTGCCCTTGGGTCATGTGGTAGTTCTATTTTTAATTTCTTTGAGAACAATCCATCCACAATCATAAATGGTTTTCTAGCAACAAGTATAAGCCGCATTCACCTTTCTCCACATCCTTGCTATATTGATATCAATTGTCTTTTTCATGCAAGCCTGGATGCAAATTTGTTATATAACAGAGTCTCTAATAAGTATTAATGCTCCACAGTGCACAGTGATACACATTTTTCAGTGTTCATTCATTAAGGCAAGAGAGAAATGTAAACATGTTGGGAGAAGCTTAGGATTCTTCTCAGATTTTCATTATCCTCAAATGTCCTCAACACAGACTAATTATTTGCTAACTAATTCCTTGTCCTGAGTTAGAGTTAAATCATATGTTGACTAAAGGGAATGCCAAGCCACAAGGAAAAAAAGTATTTCTATGGTTACAATGAACTGATTCTGCATTTGAAAAATTTATAAAGGTTTTCTAACTACATGAAATAGATGTTTTCCTTTGAACGAGAGCCATTCAAATAATTACACAAATGGTGAACAAGCTGTTGTAACACCATCTTTGCTAGTAGGCACATGGCATGGCCACTTTTTGTCCCCATCTCCAGTGTCAACATCCCATGACACAGCCCTAGAGGACCAAAAAGTATTCAGAGGCCCCAAACAGCAGAGCCTGCACATCAAAAGGGAGCAATGCTTACAGAATGTGCTAATGATAAAAAAGAATCCAGGGTGCACGGGTCTTTTTTTTTCCAATTCAACAATTTTTTATTATCAGTCACATATTTTATAGGAAAAAATAAAAAGGCAAAAAAAAATTGTAAAAAAAAAAAAAAAAACATTTCAAGTTGATATAACCTCTCTACTGATACTTGGGAGCAGGCCTCTCTCCACACCAAACACAGCAGCCTCCATTGTCAGACACTTCTCTGCAGATGCTGCCCTAGGCCTATTTGCATGGCAGTGGGGCACCCAGAGCAGCAGCCCTTCTTGTACACATGCTCACACATACACAGTTACACACACACACCAACACACACACACAGAGGCATTACACACACACCATACTATACACACAGGCACACATACGCATATACATGCATACACATACACATACACACACAGGCACACATATACACATACATACACTTATACACACGTACACACATACAGTTACACACATATGCACACGTATGTACATACATACACACATATACACATAATTAAAAATAAAATAAATCACTTTTTTATTATATTTTTTCTTTAACTTGGAGAGGAAAGGATTTATTTGCTCACATGCTCCTGGTCACAGTTCATCACTCAGGGAGCCCAAGGTTCGCGGAACTCTAGGGCAGGAACTCAGACAGAGTGGAGCAGGAGCTGAAAGCACAGGCCATGAGGGGAGTGCTTTGCTCACTGCCTGCTCCCCTCCTACTGGACCATGCCAGCCAGCCTTCTCATATCGTACAATCAACAATCTTGTCTCAGGGGCTGGCACCACCCATTAGTGAGCTGGGCCCTCCCACAAGTGCGTCAACACTCAAAGAAATACTCCACAGAGTGTCCACAGGAGCCAATCCATTGGAACCAATTCCCCATTGAGTCTCCCTCAACCCAGGTGTAAGTTCAGCTGACACTAAGTCTTCCAGTACACTTACCCACTGTAACTAGACACACAATTAACAAAAGCTCACTATTAAAACCATCACCTTTCCATTATGTGTCCCAAGGGTATGATGGTTAACATTAATCACAACATAAGACAGTAACAACCCTTAAAGCCCACAATCCTTCTGAATAATCCAAACACTTAAAAGTTCACCAGTGTGTCTAAAAAGTCTCTTAACCGTGGGCTCCTTGTAAATATTTTTAAATTTTGACTACTTTTTTAAGATTTCTTTTAATTTTTAAAGGGATTTCACACATAAGTAAGAGCGACAGGTTGTTTTGCAAATGACATTATAGTTGCTCGTTTNCGTAAGTTTCAGGCCAGCCTGTGATGTATGAATATCTAAAAATCTACGTTTGTTAGCAAATTCAGGGGTAAACAACATTAACTACAGTCCCCATTTTTTTTTTTTTTGAAACAGGGTCTCCCTGTAGTCCCAGCTGACCTGGAACTCACTATGTAGACCAGGCTGGCCTTGAATTCACAGAGATCCACCTGCCTCTGCCTCCTGAGTGCTGGGATTAAAGGTGTGTGCCACCACACCCAGTTTACACTTTATTTTTTACATTAGCTTTTTATACCTTTTTTATTCATCTTACATCCCAACCACCAATTCAACTTCCTGAGTCTTTGATTTTATTTTAGATGCCACATATACATGATTAGACAACATTTTAAAAATATTTTTATGGGAATTTCCCAGGACCACCTGAAGCACAGGATCTATGACCTCTTCAGGTGTAGTGGATGTGTACTTGGATATGCTTGTAGGATCACATGTAAGTTTATTAAACTTTTCCTACTTAAAAAAATAAATAAAAATATTTTTTATTTTATTTTTAAATTTTATTTATTCTTTATGTGTATGAATGTACTGTCTGCATGCAGGTCTGTGCACCTGTGTCTTGCAATGCCGCAGAGGTCAGAAGAGGGCGTCAGTTTCCCTGGAACTGGAGTTTAGAACAGCTCCTCAGACACCATGTGGGTGCTGGGGACAACCCCGGTCCTCTGCAAGAGCAGTCAGTGCTCTTAACCACTAGGCATCTCCGCACCATAAAAATATTTTTATTTTTGTGTATGAGTATAGTGCCTATATATATAAAAGTGTATCCATGTCGTGCAATGCTCACAGAGGTCAGAAAAGGGTGTCTGATTTTTCTGGAACTGGAGTTATGGACAGTTGCTAGCCTCTATGTGGATGCTGGGAATTGAACCCCAGTCATCTGCAAGAGTAGTCAGTGCTCTTAACCTCTGAGTCATCTCTCCAACCCCCAGTGAACATTTTTTATCTACATCTGGCTTCTGGATTTTGTTTTTTTTGTTGTTTTTGAGACAGGTTCCCTGTAGCCCCAGCTGTCCTGGAACTCACTTCTGTAGACCAGGCTGGCCTTGAACTCACAAAGATCCGCCTGCCTCTGCCTCCCAAGTGCTAGGATTAAAGGCGTGTGCCACCACGCCGGGCTACATCTGGCTTCTTTCCTTTAGCATAAGATCCTGTAGGTCCATCTGTGTTCTCTTAAGCAACAGATCTTTTTACAGGCTGAACAATATTCCACTAGGTGTATGTGCACCACAGTTTCTTTTATTGTTGTTTATGTTTTGTTTTGTTGGTTTTTGTTGTTTGAGACAGTGGTCTCCCATAGCCACCCAGCTGGTCGGGAACTCGACTCCTGTAGACCAAGCGCTCTTGAGAACTCATTAGAGATCCATCTGCCTCTGCCTCCGGGTTGCGGGATTAAATGCATGCGCCACCCAACGCGCCAGCTTAAAGATAGTTTCTTACGGCCATGTGAATGCTGGGAATCGAACCCTGGTCCTCTGTAAGAGCAGTCAGTGCTCTTAACCACTGAGCCGTCTCTCCAGCCCCTACAGTTTCTTGATTTGTTCCGCTGTTGGACACCTAGGTTGTTCTTATGGCATGTGTATTGTGAATGATGCTTTGATGAACATAGGAGTGCAGGTATCTTCCGGGGGTGGCAATACCATTCCCTCTAGGCATATTCCCAGAAGAGCAATTGCTTGGTCATTTGGTAGTTCTATTTTTAATTTCTTGAGGAACATGCATCCCAATCTATGTTTTCGCCAACAGTATACCAGCATTCCCTTTGCTCCACATCCTTGCCTATATTGATATCAATTGTCTTTTTCATGCAAGCCTGGATGCAAATTTGTTATATAACAGAGTCTCTAATAAGTATTAATGCTCCACAGTGCACAGTGATACACATTTTTCAGTGTTCATTCATTAAGGCAAGAGAGAAATGTAAACATGTTGGGAGAAGCTTAGGATTCTTCTCAGATTTTCATTATCCTCAAATGTCCTCAACACAGACTAATTATTTGCTAACTAATTCCTTGTCCTGAGTTAGAGTTAAATCATATGTTGACTAAAGGGAATGCCAAGCCACAAGGAAAAAAATATTTCTATGGTTTACAATGAACTGGTATTCTGCATTGAAAAATTTATAAAGGCTTTTCTAACTACATGAAATAGATGTTTTCCTTTGAACGAGAGCCATTCAAATAATTACACAAATGGTGAACAAGCTGTTGTAACACCATCTTTGCTAGTAGGCACATGGCATGGCCACTTTTTGTCCCCATCTCCAGTGTCAACATCCCATGACACAGCCCTAGAGGACCAAAAAGTATTCAGAGGCCCCAAACAGCAGAGCCTGCACATCAAAAGGGAGCAATGCTTACAGAATGTGCTAATGATAAAAAGAATGCCAGGTGCACAGGGTCTTTTTTTTTCCAATTCAACAATTTTTTATTATCAGTCACATATTTTATAGGAAAAAATGTAGAAAACCAAATTGTAAAAAAAAAAAAAAAAACATTCAAGTTGTATACCTCGTTCTACTGATACTTGGGAGCAGGCCTCTCTCCACACCAAACACAGCAGCCTCCATTGTCAGACACTTCTCTGCAGATGCTGCCCTAGGCCTATTTGCATGGCAGTGGGGCACCCAGAGCAGCAGCCCTTCTTGTACACATGCTCACACATACACAGTTACACACACACACACACACATACACACACAGAGGCTCTTACACACACATTACATACACACAGGCACACATACGCATATACATGCATACACATACACATACACACACAGGCACACATATACACATACATACACTTATACACACGTACACACATACAGTTACACACATATGCACACGTATGTACATACATACACACATATACACATTAATTAAAATAAAATAAATCACTTTTTATTATATTTTTTCTTTAACTTTGGAGAGGAAAGGATTTATTATGGCTCACATGCTCCTGGTCACAGTTATCCACTAGGGAGCCCAAGGTCGGGACTCAGGCAGGAACTAAAAGAGAGCAGGAGCTGAAAGCACAGGGCCATGGCAGGAGTGCTCTGCTCACTGCCTGCTCCCCTATCCTTAGCGTGGCTCATGCCCAGCCAGTCCTTTCTCCATATCTGTACAACAACAATCTGTTAGGGCTGGCACCACCCTAGTGAGCTGGGCCCTCCCACAGTCTCAAACAACTCAAGACAATACTCCACAGACTGTGTCCACGGAGCCAATCCATGGAACCAATTCCCCAGTTGAGCGTCCCTCAACCAGGTTGTCAAGCTGACACTAATAGTCTTCCATCAACAACTGACCACTTAGTAACTAGACACACAATTAAGCTCACTATTAAAACCACTCACCTTCTCATTTATGTGTCCCAGGTATGATGTAGTTAAATTAATCACAACAGATAAGAGCAGTAACACACCTTAAAAGCCCACAGCCTTCTGAAAAGATCCAAACACTTAGTTCACCAGATGTGTTAAAAAGTCTCTTAACTGGGCCCTTGTAAATTAAATTGCTCTTTTTTAAGATTTCTTTAATTTTTAAAGGGATTCACACATTATAGTAAGAGTCACAGGTTGTTTTCATCACATTAACGTTGCTCAGTTTGCCATACAATTAGGTAATTGCGCTAGACCCACAGATTGAGGAGATAAGCCATTTGTCGAGTATTAGATGATTTTCTAAGGGGACTTGTGTTACTTCACTAGCATGGTATCCTTCTAGCTTCCAGCCATTTATCTGCAAATTTCATGTAATGTCAATCTTTCTTTACCACTGACATAGAAACTACATATGTGAGAGTAGTCCACTTTTTTCTATACAATTAGATCAGTTGAGGGGCATTTGGGTGTGTTCCAGGCTCCTCAACCATTGTGAAGAGAGCTGCCAATAAACAATGGTTGTGCCAATGAATCTCTGTGGTAAGATGAGTGCCTTTAGGTTACTCAACTGCCCAGAGAGGTATGGCCTGGAGTCGTCAGTAAACAAGCGGTTGCAAGTTACATCCAAGGATCTTTACTCTCAAGGCCTCTCCAACATCATAGTCATATACTCCATCGGGAACATAATGACTAGACATAACTGAAAGTTATATACATTCCCAGCCAGTATCAAAATGTGGGCAAAAATAAAAATAGTATAAATAATAATAGTATAAATAGTATCCAGCTCATTCCCAATTCTTAAGGCCTCTCCCCAGCACTATGGGGTCAATCATTTTATATCTTTGATCATCTGGTCTCGATCATGCGTGGTCATTGGTGCACGTATGAGCGAGTGGGACATAATTCTTTAGAAGGTTTGAAATTTAGCCAAATCCTTAAAGGTTATTTTTAAAAGTGCAACTTGCAGTATTAAGTGGGACCTTTACTTCAGAAGGTCAGATAGCACTGGTGCAATTTTGTGCACTATATAGACACCCGATAAAAGCAAGGTTACACAGGAGTTTACAAGACACCCTAAATATAAATTGAGAGCCCATATCAAAATATAATGACAGCATCATCTTTAAAACTACTCACCAACGGCTTCTCCTGAGGCGATTGATAATTGATAAATTAATGCCCTCCTTACATTGTCTTCCACGCTCTTTACGACCTTGAGCTATACCCAACGAGATTGTAAGTGGGTGATATCAGCCTCCGAGCAGACATAAAGCAATTTGATTGCAGTTAGAAAGCAAAGTCGAAGTGTTCAATAAAGCAGACACTTAATATACATACAAAATAAAAAATTATAATATATGTTTAAAGTACTAAATTAGAGATATTTATTCACCTCACTTTGTTCCTATACCCACACAAATAACAGTGATTGTAAAATATGACAAATCTGACTACCTGAGAGCCACTCAATAGCAACTCACAAACATATAGTAATCACTGAAATTAAATTCTACCCAGGAAAATAAAGCTACCTAATCTATGCTTATATTTATGTGTAGAGCTGGTTGGTACCCTTCATTTGTATTTATCGACTTCTGTTAATACAACATATTATCAGTTCATCTATGCAATAGTAGCCCTCATAATATTTGAAAACAAGTGGATCAATATTGTGAATTCATTGAGAACTTAGGGGCAATCATAATAAAATTTAATTCTACTCAGGCATCATATTTTTCACTTACATATTTGTTATAACTGACAGAGACTGATAGGTTATATTTTCGAAGTTGAGAGAGCAATACCCTGGTCAGCCAGACTGGTGTGGATGGTGCATGCCTTTAACCTAGGACTTGGGAGGCAGGGTCAGGTGAGTGGAGTATGTAATGAGTTCAGGCCAGCCTGATATACAAATGAGTTCCATAGGCCAGCTGTGGTTACAGAGGAGACCCTGTCTCAAAAATTGACAAAAAAACTTTTTCGACAGAAATTCAATAAAACATCAACCCAAAATAAAATTATATTCATAGACTTGACAATGTTCTAGTAATGCTCTAATAACTCAATTACCCTTGATCATTTTAAGAGATTAAACACTAGAAGCGATGAATTTTCTCCAAGCCACTATTTTATTTAAGGATGTTGCACGAATTTCTCTGGAGAAATGTGAACAAGTATCTATTAACCCCAGACAGGGCTCCAATAACAGAATTCCATCCCAGTCCAGCTTGGTGAACCCCTGGGTTTACGAGGCTGTATCTCAGCAGCTGAATCGTTGAAAAGCCCACCTCAGAAAAGCTGTACCCATGGAGCTTCCTGCCCAGCTTTAAGGTAGCTCCTCTGAAGAGTCCCCTCCTCCCCCAGCAAGTGTTTGCTTGTTGCATTAACCTCTGGAAGAGGGCTCAGCCTTGTCGCTTTCTGAGCATTCTGAACCTTGTGAGGCTCATGAGCTTCCTTCCTCCCTCCAGGAGGAAAAGTTTCAGTTCACAGGGAATAGTTACACAGCAAAGACCACAGAGACTCCTTTAATAAAACACCATAGGCAGGCAAGGCAGTAGCTCTATGAGTTCAAGGTCTGCCTGCTCTACATAGTGATCACCAGGCCAGCTGGGACTATAGGGCAAGAACACCCTGTCTAAAAATACCAGGAAAAAAAAAAGCTAACTGTTAATTTTATAGTTGTATTTGGGGGACTGCCACGTTAAGAGATTATGACGGGCTGTCTGACATGTATTTTTTCCCACTCATAATTGGTTTGATGTTGATTAATGATGGCCCAACAGCCAGGACATTTTGGTGGTGCACGCCTTTAATCCTTACACTAGGGAGGCAGAGGCAGGTGGATTCTTGAGATCAAGGCTTGGGCCTGGATAACATAGTGAGCTCCAGGCCAGCTAGGACTAAAGAGAGACTCTTTCTCATGAATAACAAGATCCTCAGAAAAAACATAAATCAAGAAAAAAAAAAAAAAAAGAAAGAAAAACACCTGACAGAGATCCACCTGCTTCTGCCTCCTGAGTGTTGGGATTGAAGATGCATGCCACCATGCCCAGCTAGATTTAGGTGTCTTCTACAAACAGTTTTTTAATCTGTATTTATTTACTGTGTGTATGCATGTGCCCCCGTCGTGGTGTGGAAGTCAGAGGACAACTCCTGGGAGTCAGTTCTCTCCTTCCATGATGGGGGTTCTGGGGATTGAACCCAGATTGTCAGACATGGTGTCAAGCACTTTTACTCCCTGAGCCATCTTGCCAGGCCTGAGTTTTAGGTGCTTTTACCACATAAAAAATGTAGATGAGGTGATAAAGCAATCACTATGTTTTTTTTTTATATGAAAATGTTGTGCACCTTAAATACATATGTTTTTAGAGTGTATAAATGAATGGGCTGGAGAGATGGCTCAGCAGTTAAGAGCACTGACTGCTTTTGCAGAGGACCCGGGTTCAATTCCCAGCACCCACATGGTGGCTGAGAGTCACACTGAGAGTCTTTAACTCCAGTTCCAGGGGAATCTGACACCCTCTTCTGACCTCTGGGACAGTGCATGACACGGGTGCACAAACCTACATGCAGACATTACATTCATACACATAAAAAACAAATAAAAAATTTAAAAAGTATTAGAGTGTATAAAATGAGCTCTAGAAGATGTCTAGCAGCAAGCAAGGTCAAAAAAGAGTTGATTTTCTGGTATTGGTTCCAGGAACAGAAGGCTGAAATTTGTTCTCCTGAGTAGGGAAGCCTTCCGAACAATGAAAGGTTTTATTTTTTGATTAATTTATTTTTTTGATATTTTTGAGACAGAGTCTCCCTTTAACTCCCAGCTGGCCTGGAGCTCACTCTGTAGACCAGGTTGTCCTTGAACTCACAGAGATCCACCTGCCTCTGCCTCTGCCTGCCTCCTGGGTGCTAGGATTAAAGGTGTGCACCACCATGCCCAGCTTTTTTTTTTTTTTTTTAAATAAGTTTGGAGGATTGTGGTTAAAATTGAATACATAAGGAGGGATCTTTAATTAGTCAAAAATATAATTTTGGGAATTAAAGAGAAGAAAATTAAGTTAGTTTATTTTTGTTTTAAAGACAGTGTTCATGCAGCCATGTTGCCTTGAACTCATTCTGTAGCAGATGTTCAAGTCCTAATTTTCCTGCTTGTACCTTCTAAATGCTGGGATTACAGGTATATGTCATCGCACTTGGCAGGAAAAGTCAGTTTTTAAGACAGAGTGCCTGTTGTTAAGCAGTTCTTTTAACAGTGAAAAATTTTTTGAGTCAATGCTTAAACAATGAAAAGATCCAGAAAAGTAGGAAGGCTGTTTTCCTGTGGGGAGGGGAGAACAGTTCTAGGGCTGAGCAAAACAGGTGACCTAAGAACACCCAAGCTTTGTTTGTTTGCTGGTTCTTATTCTTATGTTATTATTTTTTAGTTGGGAAACAAAATAGTTAAGGAGTTTAGGTGGGTTTTGTTTATTTGTTTTTAGTTTCTTTGTTTTGCTTTTTGAACTTCACCTACTCTTTGTAAAGATGGGCTGCTAGATTGTTTTTCTAGTGGCAGTTTGAAAAGAAAAATGATTCTACAGTAGGCTACAGTCTTGCTAGGACCACCTGTTGCTGTGAAGACGTTTCCAGCAGGCTGGCTGGGAAAGTTGCTCTGTTCACCTCCTAAAGGCCCTTCTTTCTTCTGGAGGTATACTGACCAAGTTAAAAACAAACCGACCACAACAAAAAAACCAAATATCTCAGGATGACAGAATCACTTTGGGTCTATTTATACTTGGGACTCTTTATTTTCAGTCCCGAGCACTGAATGCACATCAAATTCTAATATATTAAACTCATATTGGTTTTGAGATGTGACAAATAGTATGATTTCATTAACAAAAATCTGTTTCTTTAGTAATGTGTGTATTTCCATATTTATCTCTATGTGTTTGTATATTTGGGACCATAGATCTTATTAAGACTTTTTGTTTTGATAGCCTAACTGCTAAGGAATAACAAATAAACATCTGACTGGTTATGAACAGATATAAAAAACCAAACCAAACCAAACCAAAACAAAACAAACAAACAAAAAAACCCAGATATCGATTTTGAAGATTCAATGAAAATTCTCTTTTGATTATATCAATTTTATATTATTTAACTACAGACCTAAAATTTCCCATTTTCATTTGGATTTCCTGACTTCTGAAAAGTAGAAGGTAATATTATGTCATAAAAAATGTCATCTTTGGGAGCTGGAGAGATGGCCTAGTGGTTAAGAGCACCGACTGCTCTTGCAGAGGACCAGGGTTTGATTCCCAGCACCCACATGGTGGCTGAGAACTGTCTTTAACTCCAGTTCCAGGGGAATCTAACACCCTCTTCTGACCTCTGTGGCATTACATGACACAGGTGCACAAACCTATATGTAGAAATACATTCATACCCATAAAAAATAAATAAATAAAATCTATTTATAAAAAAAGTCATCTCTGAAATGATGTTATGTCTAAAACCTGTGAAGTGATATTATATTTGGGATTTGCTTTAAAGTGTGGTTAGTACATGGTGACACTTTTTTTTGTCTCATTGTGTGACTCACATCAACTGGCCTTAAATTCACAATCCTCCTGCCTCAGCCTCAAAGTTCTTGAGTTACAGGCCAACATATTCAGCAGAGGGTATATTTAGTTTTTAGTGTTTTTACTTTTTTTTTTTGAGACAGGATCTCCTGTTAGTCCCATCCCAGCTGGCCTGGAGCTCACTATGTAGACCAGGCTGGCCTTGAACTCACAGAGATCCTCCTTCCTCTGCCTTGGAGTGCTGGGATTAAAGTGCCACCACGCCTGGCCTAAGACAGTTTTTAGCTGCCATGTGAGTGCTGGGAATCAAACCTGGGTCCTCTGCAAGAGCAGTCAGTGCTCTTAATCTCTGAGCCATCTCTCCAGCCTTGTGCTTTTACTTTTTTTCCTCTTGCAGTCCTAGGGATCAAACACAGGCCCTTTTGCATGTAAATTCTTGTATTATCCCTCGGGTGCCCCCCCCCACTTTTCCAATATGTAAGGTAATTTTTATAAAGATTGGTAAAACTGAAATAGAGATCAACATAATATAGTTCCTACACCTTTCCCAAACAGTTCTCTTTCTGGGTACTTGAAGACAAATGAGGATGGCAGAAGCACCTCTGGGCTCCAAAATTTGATAGCATTGTTTATTCCTCTAGCTCCAGGCTCCCTTCTTAGAAGTTTTAGACTCCTGCCAGCTTCCTAAGACTCAAGGGTTGAGTAGTTTACTACCCACCCTCTCTTCTGATTGGAAGGAAATGACCTTTAGTTTCCAGTGTCCACTAGACTGTGGTAGGGTGGGTAGTTATCCTTTGAGAGAAAGATAAAACAACGTTCCTTCTGTAAGCTCTAGCATCTGTGTTCCACTTGCCTTGGGGCATAGTCTGAACGACTCCAATCAGCTATGATAAGTGGGTGGGGCTTTCATTACTCATCAATTGTGTTGGTAACTTCCCCTTTTCCTCAGCCTTTAAAAAACAGCCAACTTGTCTACCTTTATATAATCACTGTAAGAAACATAGGCTTCAAAGCAGCGAAATTAGTGTATCTTCACAAATTCTATGCTGTCCCCTTGTCACGGGCTGCCATCATGCCTGTTAACTAATTTGCATTCTTTTCATTTTGCTGAACTTGAACTCCCCACATAGTAGGGAACTCTGACTTTGAACTCTCAATCCTCTTGGCTCCACCTCCCAAGTGTTGGGATTATAGATATATGCCACTACACCCAGGTTTGTGAGTCTTTTTTGAGCACTTGAGAGTTACTGGTACTATTTCAACAAGTAGAGAAAAAATTCAGTCTGTCTTTATTCTTGCCTTGTTGGGTTTTCTTACATTCCCTCCAGTGTTTTCCTTTGTTTATGTAATAATTGAATCTGTATCATCTTTAATCTTTTTCTATCACTAACAAATGCTCAGGTTTATATAATACAATGAAATCTAATATGTATCTAAAAAGTCATCCCTGGCAGTGAGGAAGAAACCTGACACAACTGTAAAATGGCAACAATGTAAAAATTGGTTTTGTTTAACTTGAAATGATTAAATATTGTTCAACAGAATCAAAGAATTTTTAAATGTTTTCCTTTAAAGTGGAAAGTTTATTTGTTCACTATGCCAAGCAAAATGCAAACACTCTCATGACAAATATACAGAAATATGCAGATCAACATGAAATGGCAATTTAGTTTAAATGAAGGGAAATTTCTTCAATGTTATAACAACAAACTCCGGAGATAAAATTCTTCTTTGGTTAATTATCTATTTCAGTAAAACAAACATAAATGAATTAAATAGAAGTCAGTTGTTGACTTTTCTTAAAAATAAAATTCCAACTCTAATTGGGGCTGGAGAGATGGCAGAATGGTTAAGCGTACTGGCTCCTCTGGTTGGATTCCCAGCACTCACAGGGCGGCTAACAACCATTCTGTAACTCCAGTTCCAGGGATCCAACCTCTGTGGGCATTGCATGACATGGGTGCGTTTACACACATGCAGGCAATACACTCGTACACATAAAATAAAAATAATAAATAGAATATAATAAAATTCCAACTCTAATAATTCATACCAGTTAAACATCATAATTAAAATTTCCAAGTATGTGCAGAAGAAATGAAGCAGTTAGTAACTTTTTTTGCTTAACCAGTCAAGAAAAACAGCTATGACAAATACAGCAGGCAGACTGTATTTGTAGGCCCCTGTATCATGTAGAACATGATACACTTAATTTTAGCCTCAAATTATGCAAAATTCTCATCATTAGTATGACACATTTCTTTCAAGATGGATCATTTTTGCTACAGAACCATGTAGGTTACTGTTAAAGTCAAAGTATTTTTGTTTCTAGTAATATTTTAAAAAATAAAGTCTGGAGACTTTTCTATATGATGCCTTTCCATTATGTTGAAGTTACTGAGACTCTAAAAAGTAAAATGACTTGTTCATAGTTTCCCTTGGAAAACTCGACTTGACATTTGCCACGGTGGTACCTGGCTGTAATCTCGGTACTTGAAAGGCAGAGGCAGGAGGAGGATCAGGTGTTCAAGGCAAGTGTCAGCTGCATAGTGATTTCTAGGCCAGTCCAGGGTACATGAAACCATGTCTTTAAAAAACAGTGAACCAAACAATCACTCAATTTGTTTTTGTCCTCTCTGAAGAGTGGCTTTACAAGACTTGAAAAGGCACTTGGCCAACTCATATTTCAAAAGGTCTAAACCTGTAAGAGCCAAAGCAGGAGAAAAATGAAGCCGATTTCATCTTCAGTTTTGTTTAATGCAAAACACATAGCACAAAGCTTTAGAGTTCCCCGGGAGACAGTGTAATGATTCTGTTAAGTCAAAAATAGAAAGTGTCAGCCATAAAAAGATCCAGCCCCAAAACTCAGTTAATGCATATTGGGAAAATGAAAACATTCTTCCCATAAAAAAATTCTCATTAAAGTAAATTTTAGAGAAATCTGCTTTTAATAATGCTAATAATAATAATAGTCATACAAAAATTAAGACAATAGCTTCAAGGGCTGGAGAGATTACTCAGTGGCTGCTTTTACAGAGGACCCCAGTTCAGTTCCCAGCACCTACAAAGTGGCTAACAACCATTCATTTTTCAGTTCTAGGGGATCTGAACTTCCTCTTCTGACCTCCACTACACAGGTGTACTCACATACATGCAGGCAGTCCACTCACACACATAAAATAAAATAAAAATAAAATATTTCGAAAATAAAGAAAATGGCTTCAGATTCAAGTCAAACATTCTTAATACACAGTACCAAGAAGATAGAAATGATAGGAGGAAGGGAGAGGCTTTAAAAAAGATTTTAGTTTTATGTGTGTGTGTGTGTGTGTGTGTGTGTGTGTGTGTGTGTGTGTGTGAAGGTGCCCATGGAGGTCAGAAGAGGACATTTAATTCCCTGGAGCAGAAGTTTTAGGCCAATGTGGTGCTCGGAACTGAAACTTGGTCTTTTGCAAGAGCAGTATGCAGTCTTAACTGCTGAGCCACCTCTACAGTCCTGAAGCATTTTCTTTTTTAAGAGCCAGTAAGGAAAGAGAGAGAGAGAGAGAGAGAGAGAGAGAGAGAGAGAGAGAGGAGAAAATATATTCCCAAGTGAAATACATTTAACATTTTCTTTCTGTTCAAAGAATAAAATATTCATGAGAATAAAAATGAACTGTATATATTCATAGCTGTAACTATTTAAACTGAAAGAAAATAGACAAAGATGAAACTGTTTACATTTGTTCATCACTTGTTTTCTGAGTTATTCTGACTGTTGCCACTACACTTAGAATCTTTCTCATTCTAAAGGAGATGGAAAGCTACTTTTTTCAACATAAGCGTCTTTAAATACATCTTGTGGTCTTCACAGAGTGGAGGAAAAGGATGTAAGGGAGGGCAAAGAAGCTAGAAGAAAGAGCTCCTTTATAGCAATGTTTGAAAAGCAGGATTCTTGGAAACATTTAACTCTTGTAAACTTTGTTCAACTCATTTGCCAAGAGCTAAGGGAAAATGTAAGTGAGACTATAATAGTGGGCTATAAGGACAGGAAGGAGACAGAGAAGGGACACTCCTTGCACAGACGCTGGAGAAGGAAGCCAGGTGACCAGGTTGGGACCTGTGGAACTGTGAAGCTTTCAATTTAATTAGTGGTTGGTTTGAAATAATGTTCTGCATTTCTTTAATTCCAGTGGGTCCTGGTATCTGAATTTTGGAAACTAGGTCACTGATTCCTCTGCTGCTAATGAGAAATTGTGAACTGAGTGGTTTCACTAGAAATGAGCCTGGTTTTCTGTCAAAATGAATTTCAAGCTTCTTCATGCTGTGCTATGGAGAAAGTCCTGCCTGGGGAAACTGGAGTATTAGCGGCTTTTCCATGAGTGGCGTATGGTGGCATTATTTTCAAGCTCCTCCAAACATCTTTTGCACACATTGCACGACTGCTCCTGAAACAAGCTTTCTAAAACAGGGTGCATTCTTCCAGGAATTATAGGCAGGGGACCTGAGCACTATCTATCCAATACTCAATAAGTATTAGCTCTTTTGTGTTATTTCAATTATTAAGAGCATATTTATTAGATGGGGATGGCTAATGTTTATAATCCCAACACCAAGAGACAAGGGCAGGAGGATCACTGCAAGTTCAAGGCCAGCCTGGTCTACAAAGTAAGACCCTATCTCAGAATAACTGTAACAGAATACATTTGTTAAACATCTGCAATATTTATAGAAACCCCAAACAATCCAAGTTTTAAAAGCTGATCTCAGAATGTCTACAGTTCATTAGAGGAGAAGACTATTCCAGCAAGGTCGGGCAGGTATCCCTGCAGTCCAAGGGCTTCCTCTCTACTATCTGCTGTCACAGGAACTCAGTTTCTTCCCCAGTTCTGCTTATTTCTTTATCAGACAAATGTGTTAATTAATTAATTGATTGATTGATTGATTGATTAATTTGTGCTGGCTGGGGCTGCAGGTCCTGTTGAGACAGTGAAAGAGAGAGAGAGAGAGAGAGAGAGAGAGAGAGAGAGAGAGAGAGGAGACCTATAGGAGTCTGTTCTCGCCTTCCACTGTGTGAGTCCTGGGATTAAACTCAGGTCATCAGGCTTGGTGGCAGGCCCCTTTGCCTACTGAGCCATTTCTCTGGCCCCAAGAAATACATTTTATATCACAGCAACACAGGCATCTGTGTAAATCTGACTTACTGAAGTACAATTTTCATGAAAAAAAAGTTCTGATTTTTTTGTTCTTGTTAATATTTGTTTTGTTTTCTGAGATAGAATCTCTTTTATGTACACAGGCTAGCCAGAAACTCAGGTTTACCTTTAGCTCACAATTCTCCTTCTCCTTCATCTAGAGTGCTGGGACTGTAGGTGTGTGCCAGGGTACCTGGTTTAAAATTATTTTTTTATTCAATTGCACATTCTGGCATTTTTTTTCACTCTATGGCATTTTTTTCAAAGATCTTGTTTTATAGCACATTAAATTGATTCTACCACCTAACAGTAAACTAACATTCAGAATGTGAAACACAGACACAAACCAATCATGGTGCCAGTTGGATTCGAGAATAATATGAAATTAATGTGTATTTTATTTGTTGCATGCAAATTTTTGTAGATTTTAGAAGTTGCCAAATTTGTTCTGCATTTGCCAAAATGTTTCAATGATCTTGGAATCAAGCTTTTAGCAATTAGTATGCAGCTCATACTGGAGAAGAACAAATTGGCAGCATAGTTTTTAAATATTAGATGTTTGTTTTTGAGGCAGGGTTTATTTTACTTGTTTTCTATTGCTGTGATAAAAACACTGACCCAAACCCAACCTGGGGAGGAAAGGAATTATTTGGCTTAAAGCACAGTCCATCATCAAGAGAAGCCAAGGCAGGAACTCTGTGCAGGATCCTGGAGCACAGATCATGGAGGAATTGCTGCTAATTGGCTTGTTCCCTAGGCCTGAGCTCAGCCTGCTTTCTTATACAATACAGGACCACCTGACCAGGGATCGCACTGCCCACAGTGGGCTGGGCCCTCCCATATCACTCAACAATCAAGAAAATGCCCCACAGACACACCACAGACCAATCCAATGCCCCACAGACATGGCCACAGACCAATCCAATGCCCCACAGACAGGGCCACAGGCCAATCCAATGCCCCACAGACAGGGCCACAGGCCAATCCAATGCCCCACAGACATGGCCACAGGCCAATGCAATGCCCCACAGACACGGCCACAGGCCAGTCCAATGCCCCACAGACATGGCCACAGGCCAATCTAATGCCGCACAGACATGGATCCAGGTCGATCCAATGCCCCACAGACATGGCCACAGGCCAGTGCAATGCCACACAGACACGGCCACAGGCCAATCCAATGCCCCACAGACACGGCCACAGGCCAGTCCAATGCCCCCCAGACACGGCCACAGGCCAGTCCAATGCCCCACAGACACAGACACAAGCCAGTGCAATGCCCCACAGTCATGGCCACAGGCCAATCCAATGTCCCACAGACATGGCCACAGGCCAATCCAATGCCACACAGACATGACCACAGGCTAATCCAATGGAGAAATTCCTCAGTTGAGGTTCCCTCCACCCCGTGTATCAAGTTGACAACTGAAACTATCCAGCACAAGGTCTCATGAAGCCCAGGGTAGCCTTGAACTCTCTAGCCAAGGATGACCTTTATCTCGAATAAATAATAAAGGTTTTTTTTTCCTCCAGTTTCTATAGATGCATGGGGTAGATTTTGGGTGAAATATCACTCAGTAATGCAGACCACTTGCTGTGGAGGGGAAGCTGGGACATAAGTTCCAACAGAAGTCTGTAGCATCTGTGATCTTACAACCTTGAACTTGTTCTCCTGTCTCCACCTCCCAAGTGCTCAGATGACAGGTGTGTGCTGCCATGCTCAGTAAGAAAGAAAGTGTTCTAAATGGAAAAAAATTAATAAGGAACTGACAGAAGTCTGGAGATGGGGAAAGATTCTCAAAATTTACAGAACAGTCACTGTGACGTTGCATGACTTCTCCTGAAACAAGCCTTCTAAAACAGGGTGCATTCTTCCAGGAATTGTACTCAGGGGACCTGAGTGCTTTCTATCCAATATGCTACTCAGTAAGTATTGGCTCTTCTGTGTAATAACATCTGTAATATTTATAGAAACCCCAAACAATCCAAGTTTTAAAAGCTGATCTCAGAATGTCTACAGTTCATTAGAAGAGAAGACTATTCCAGCAAGGTGGGTCAGGTACCCTGCAGTCCAAGGGCTTCCTCTCTACTATTTGCTGTCACAGGTGGAACAGGTATCCCTGCAGTCCAAGGGCTTCCTCTCTACTATCTGCTGTTACAGGAACTCGGTTCCTCCCCACGATCTGCCTATTGCTTTATCAGACAGATGTGTTAGGCAGACTTTTGCATCACTTTGGCTCCTGGCTTCAGACAGTTCAGTCCATGCTCTGTTGGCTCCTTGTGCTTGGGCAGAGCATCATGCGGGCAGGAGCATGAGAGCAGCTTCTTCACTTCATGATGAACAGGAAGCAGAGTGAAGCCATAACAGGAAGGACCCAGGGAGAGGCACAGCCCCACAGGCCATCACTGGTGACCTGCTTCTTCAACTAGGCTCCACCTCCTGCTTTTGATTGCCTTCTAACAAGGCCATGTTATGGATCCATCAAGGGATTAATCACTCGATCAGGTCAGAGCCTTCAGAACTGAATCGCTTCCCAAAAGCTGGTTAGTTAGCTATAACTCATACCCTTAGTACAGGAGCCCGTGGAGGACATTTCTTATTCAAACTATAGCACCGGCTCTGCTAAGTTCTGCATGTTGAATAGTATTCTCAGTGACAGTTACCATGGTTACTATCTTTGTCTTTGCTAGAGACCTGGTTTAATGAGAAACAGTTTACCAGATGGACAACAAGAAAGGTGCAGTACCTCAAATAACATGAAACTCTGACACAGGCACTAGAATCTCTAGTCCAGAGTAAATCCTGGACTAAACTCTGAAATGGAGTCAGAGCCAAGTGATAGCTTCTACCAGCTGGACCATCCCACCAACTTTCTCTAATTATTCAAGTAGGAAAACGAGTTTGCAACCCAATCCACTGGTATGTTTGAAAACATCTCCTGAAGGGCAATGTGATTTTGATTTGTTAAAGACACACACAGTGGGAAACTAGGATTCATTTTTTTCTTTTACTCAGCCAAGTTGTTGCCAGATCCCCTGCCTTTCCCTCCCCACAAGGCTGGGTTTGAAATGTAAGGCACAGCTCTAACATCGCCTAGTACAGGTGTTTCCAAGGTATGAATTGTTATTATACTATATTCACAGATTACAGACCGTGTTCAAAGCTGGCTTATTTTAAATCTCACAGTAATCTTTCAAGTAAGTATTTTTAATCCCTGTGTAGCCAAAGTAATGCCAACCTAACGGAAATTCTTCTGCCTCAGCCTCCTGAGTGCTGAGAGAGGCATGTGCCACGAAGTTCAGCTGAAATCAGATCTTTCACCTTTTTGAGACAGGGTCTCCCTGTAGCTCCAGCTGTCCTGGAACTTGCTATGTAGACCAGGTTGGTCTTGAACTCACAGAGATCTGCCTGCCTCTGCCTCCTGAGTGCTGGGTTTAAAGGCGTGCACCACGGTGCCTGACTAGATCTTTCACTTCTTGAACATAACTATGTTTCTCAACAAAGGTTCCCATTGTGGACATACATGAAAGTCCCCACAGAGCAAGGCAGATGAGCTGGCATTGTGAGGGCATGACTCAAGTGCTCCTAGGCCAGATTTGGAACTTGATACTTGGTAATAGAATGCTCCTTTTCTTCTCTTTGGGGGGATTGTGAGCTTGTAGAGCTTCCCGAGCCCCGGGAGTCTCACAGCTTCCTTTCTCCCTGAAGGAGGGACTGGTTCGGTTTGGGGGAAATGATGATATCATCTCTTCCTCACCTGCCCCATGACCTGCATAATTATGAAAATCATATGCATGATTTTCAATCACATGAATGATTTTCAATCACAAAACAGTTATCTCTAGGGTTTTCCTCTCCTGCAAGCAATTATTTCCTGGAGCAACATGTCTATTAATAGTTATATGTTTGCCTTTTGATATCCCTGTTTTGATCTAAGCAACCTGTGGTGGTTAATTTTAATTGACAACTTGATACAATCTAGCATCACCTGGTAAGGGAGTCTCAGTGAGAGATTATCAGATCAAGCTGGCCTGTGGCTATGTCTGCAGGGTATTGCCTTGATTGTTCATCTAGCAGTAAGACCTGTCCATTGTAGGTGGCGCCACTTCCTAGGCAGGGGCTCCCAAACGGGTCAAGTGTGGAGAAAGTGAGCAGAGCACTTGACCGTGGATGTGACTAGCTGTTTCCAGCTCATGTGATTTCCCTGCTATGGTGGACTGTAACTTGAACTAAAATAAACAATTTTCCCCTCAACTTCCTTCTTTCAGGGCATTTTATCACAGCAACAGAAACAAAACTAAGACAGAACCAAATCAAATCCAAATACAAGTGAATATTCCTAATAGGAGTAGTGTGTGAACATGATATCTGTCATTGGCGACATGGCATAAATGTCTGGGTTCAGGTAATTAATATTCAGTATAGGCCTCATAAGGGCTTATTTCAGCCCTAGGCAGACATCTGAGGAACATTAAACTTTTGTTATTGTTTCAACTGGGCAATGTTAGACAAATTGGTTCCTTTGGGGGCTCAAGTCTGTCTGTGAATTGAAGGATTGGTTAGAGTGATGACTTCTTTGTCATAATTTTTAGGGTTTTTATTGGAAAAGCCTGGGGGCTCTAAGGAGAGAATATCTTCATTTATTTATTCATATATTTGGTGAGTTAAAAAACAAAAATTAAGGTCTTGCTGTGTGGCCCAAACTGTCCTCATATTTTTGCCAATCTTCCTGTCTCAGTCTCCTGAGTTCTGGGATTACAGGTGTGTACCTCCTTGATGGCTAGGATATTAAAACGGTTCTGAAAGTAATCCCACTAGAAAGCATTTAGAGTTTCTTTAAAAATGATAACCTTTACAGACTATCAGGATTCTGTAATTTGACCCTCTTTTCTTTATTTATAATGCCCCCAGGAGACATTTTAATAGAGGAGGGAGAAGTCCTAGATCTAGGACATCTGTATCCAAGGAGCTGCTAGATAGGAGTAACTATGGGTTGGTTCCCTAATGCTGCGCGTGCGAGGGTGCACTGAAGCCTATGGACTGCTTGCTCTCTGTCTTACCAAGCTCTAGTCTTGGCCTCACAAGAGCCTGGACCGCTTACTTTGAGGGAGAACATTTCCCTCTGAGAAAGTTAATTTCTACTTCAGAAATGTCGTCTTTTTCTTGACACTTTTCAGAAAGATGTCTGGGGCTTCAGGAACCCCACTAAACACACCTCAGCAAGGAAAATTTAGTGTGAAAACCATGTACAATTAAAAGGCTTTCTGTAGGGTAAGCTTAACCTATAAGAAGCTATAATGCAAAACATCTTTCTTGGCTCTTTTCCTCTAGTCTTAACTTAGAATCTTTTCTGGAGTTTTACCAAAACAACTCTTACCAATGTTGAGAGGATCTTTAGAACACTCTTTCACCAGTTTTTTAAAATATTAAGAAGTGGGGCTGGAGAGATAGCCTAGCAGTTAAGAGCACCGACTGCTCTTGCAGAGGACCCGGGTTCAATCCCCAGCACCCACATGGTGGCTGAGAACCGTCTGTAACTCCAATTCCAGGAGAACTCCAGTCCCAGTGGAATCCGAGACTCTCTTCTGACCTCCGCAGCATTGCACGACATGGGTGCACAGACCTACACGCAGACAGTATACTCATACACATACAAAAATAAATAAAAAATTTCAAAAAGTATAAAATATTAAGAAGTATAAAAGTCAGTAGCTGCTGGGCATGGTGGTGCACACCTTTAATCTCAGCACTCAGGAGGCAGAGGCAGGAGGATCTCATGAGTTCAAGGCCAGCCTGGTCTACATAGTGAGCTCTAGGCCAGCTGGGACAAAAGGGAGACCCCATCTTTAAAAAGACAAAAAAAATCATTAGCTGATTCCAACTGACTAAAACAGAGATGGACTGTTGTGGTATCATTTCTCTGAGCTCAGATCCAACCTCTTCTTGGATTGGAGCAAGAACAGAGAAGGTTGGAAGCTCTCTGAGTTCCTTTACATTGAAGGCCACAGGGTTTGAGGCTTGACAAAAAATGTTCCCCCTTGTCCGTGAAACCCTGAACACTTAGGATTAGAATGACATGCAGGACCCCAGAGAAGCCTGTGTGAAGGCAAAAAAGCACAAGGTTGATCTCTGGACCCAAGAGCCTCAGCTTCTCAGTGCTGGTCTTGACTGGCGGGCTGGGCTCTGGAGACACTTCATCCATTTTCTTTATCCTTTTTCTCTTATTTTTATGCGTGTCTGCATGAGTGTATGTTCATGTGTGGATCCCCTGGAGCTGGAGCTACAAGTGTTTGGTGAGCCACCCGACATGGATGCTGGGATCTGAACGCTGGTCCTTAGGATAGAGCAGCAAGTACCCTTAACTGCAGAGACATCTCTCCATCCCCTCATCTACTTTCTTATGAACAGAGGGAAATTGGTAAAGCTGGAGATTAGAGGGAAGGAGGGAAAGTGGAAACAGGAGGCATCGGTGGTGCCGTGCTTTGGATGGGGAATTCCCTGCACAGGCTCACGTTCTTGAACATTGAGGAACTTTAGGAGATGGAGGAAGTAGGTTGTTGGGTGTTCATTGAGGGTTATAATCTGACCCTGATTCCTGCCTAGGCTCTTGCTGTCTGCCAAGATACCAAAAACCCATGATTGTAGGCCCTGCCCTGAATCCACAATTGTGACCTACTTCTACCACATGCCTTCATCATCGCGGTGGACTCTATCCCCTTTAAACTGTAAGCCAGGGGCTGGAGAGATGGCTCAGCGGTTAAGAGCACCCACTGCTCTTGCAGAGGACCTGGGTCCTCTTAGCCTAGCGGTTAAGAGCACCCACATGGCGGCTAAGAACCATCTTTAACTCCAGTTCCAGGGAAATCCGGCGCCCTCTTCTGACCTCTGTGGCATTGCATGACACAGGTGCATCAACCTACATGCAGACAGTACACTCATACGCATAAAAATAAGTAAATAAATAAATAAATATAAACTGTAAGCCAAAAGAAGTCCTTCCCCCCTTAAATTGTTTCTGGCAAGTATTCTCTCATAGAAAAGCAAAGTAACTCACACAACTGGCTAATTCAGAGACTGAGGCACAGGTAAACTGCATTTGATTGTGGGCATGCCTAAATGACCTTTGAAATTTCTCAGCTTTGTTTATAATTTCTAGCTAAGAACAAGTCTAAAATGTAGGCATGTAGTAGATGTCAGACTCGTTAGCTGCTATGATAACTGAGAGGGATTTTGTTCATATTGATATGCTTACTTATAAATACATCAAAAGAATCCAGATACCCAGCGATTTCTCTCTCTCTCTCTCTCTCTCTCTCTCTATATATATATATATATATATATATACATATCTTCAACCAAAAAGACCAGCATGGGGTACCAGGTGGGAGTGATGGGTGGGACGGAGACCAGGACACAGTCTTGTTTTGGCTGCCATGTTCTCTAAAGTCCAGGCTTTCTTTATGTTTATCCTAGTAAGGATACACTGAAGATTTGCTCTGTATAAATGTTATTTTTTCCTCAATAAGCCTAAAATAGTGCCTGCCCATTCTTTCTATTGCTTTCAATCCTTTCCTTATTGTTTTCTTGAATGGGAAGAGGCACAGTCTGACTTTTTCCATCCTATAATATAAAGAATTCCCTTTTTAAGGATTTATTTTTAATTATGTGTAGGAGCGTGCTGTCTGCATGTGGATTGTGTATGTGAGTGCAAGTGCCTGTGGCGGCCAGAGACATTGGATCCTCTGGAGCTGGAGTGAGGTAGTTGTGAGCAACTCACTGTGGGCGCTGGGAACTGAACTGAGGTCCCCTACAAGAGCAGTATGTGCTCTTACCCACTGAGTCACATCTCTAGGCCCATAATATAAAGACTCTCCAAAGTCAAAGCTATAATGTATTTGGATTTTCTGGTACATGATTTTGGGTTAACTTGAGGATAATTTGTCACAGACCAACTTTATAATTCTTTCTGCTAAGGCCCATTCAAGGATCTACCACCATGTGTTGAGAGAAGAGTGTATTCTCATGAAGAACAGAAGAGAGAGTTTGATAAGACTTTCCTGTGCCTTCAAGTCCAATAGCTGTGAGCTGCTTTTGTGCTGTGTCTAGTCAAGAAGCTGCAAAGTGACATTATTTGGAACATTTTGTATTAACTTAGGGGTGGCTAGATAAAACAAGAAAACAAAACATTCAAATACAAGACTGGCTTCATCAAAACCAGAGAACCACACACTGAGGCTCAGATGGAGAAAGGAGAATGGGGAGCCCATTGTGCTAAGTACCCAGTCTGCTCTTCTGTACTTCACTTGATGGGAAAAGCACAGCTCCCCCAGTAAAGACATTAAACCTGATTAGGGATTCTCTGAACAGAGAATGTACTCTGACCTCTGGGAAAGGGTTTTGTCCTGTCAGGAGGCTTTACCACATCCGATGTGTACACTAGATGACTAATATTTATTATAGAGCTATGTGATGAAATGGTGAACAAAGGTTGTCCCTGGTCGCCTTGCGCCCATCACCACTTCTGGCTTCTCTTGTAGAGTGTGCTCCTGGCAATCCACCGTAGTTTTTAAGGCAGTGACAGATGTTATTTTATAAACACAGCTCAGAGCTCCTGACTGTGTATCCCGGCGGCTTATCAAACCTATTGCATGCACACCCTGCCACTCAGTCTCAGAAGGATTCTCCCATCAGTCCCTTTGCCATGGTGGCTGTGTTTATTGCAGGATGATGCCACTGCAGTGTTGAATTTTCTGAAGGCAGGAGAGGATCTGAGCGTGATGTGAGTGCCCACGTGGTGTTGGGTAACCAGGAAACTCTCCTCAGATCTGAGGCCATGGTACTCATTTACTATGACCTGACGATGTGGCAACTCAGCCCATCCACCGCTGATCCATGGTGATTCACAACTTTTCAAAGTTTCTGTTTGCCTTGCTTTCTTCCTCTCAGACTATCTGTGTGTTTAGGATTTGAGCCCTAAGGTTAATGAGCTGGGCCTTTTCATGAATTTAGGATGATTTACTACCTACAATTTGAAAGGATATTTGCAGACAGACTTTGGGCAAAGTCTTGAGACAAAGTGGCTTTGTGCATAGGTAAGTGTTGAGTTGCCAGGTTTTACAGCTCGTTTTTACAAAACAGAATGTGGTAGAGAGCAATGATAAGGTGGCTTTAAAAAACTATTATCCTGTTTCATGAATTGTAAGTAGATTAGAGACTTCTTTGGCATTTCTAGAGAGGTAGGAAAATACTCAACACAAAGGTCACAAATAACCATTTAAGTCAGTACAAGGATTGAATGTGCACAGTAATGTTTATCCAGACGTAATAGAATGGACAAAATTCAGGAGAAAGAAATTCTACCAAAGTGTCTTAAAGTTTATCTTTTAAACATATTACAATTTAATCATGTTCTATGTAAAACATACTCAGAAATTTTGGTTGTATAATCCAAATAAGAACAATAATGTTTTCATGATTACTTTCATTGCAATTTGGATGTCCATTAAAAAGTGATGGACTCAAAAGATGGACTAAAGAGTCCAAGGATCATCCTGAGGTAGCACTTAAAAGTTCCTGTCCTCACTAATACATCCCCATAATAAGCTTTGCAAATATTTATCAATGCTGATGAGGGTTATTAAGTATATGCACTAGAAGCAGCTGTGCATCAAAGATTTTCAAAGCTAACTCTCTCGAAATTCTTTTTATTTTATGTATATTGCCTATATGTATGTAAGTGCATCCATGTCCTATAATGTCCGTGGAGGTCAGAAGAAGGCATCAGATTCTCCTGAAACTACAGTTATGGAAGGTTGTTAGTCACCTTATGGGTACTAGGAATGGAACCTGGGTCTTCTGCAAGGACAGCCAGTGCTCTTAACCACTGAGCCATCTCTCCAGCCCCTCAAAGCTAATTCTTGCTGCTGCATTAACAGCTTTAGGAAGTTCATGAGGTTTTGAGAAGTTGTAATATTCTTTCAGTGTGACTCAAATGAAACTGCTTTTCTGAGAAAACCTCAAAATTTACTGTGCTCCTATTATACCACATTCAATTTCTTTTCTGTTTTTTTCTTTTAAAATATTTTATTTAGTATTATTTTTATTTTATGAGTGTATTGTACTGCCTGCATGTGTGTAAGTGCACCAATGTCATGCAATGCCCATGCAGGCCAGAAGAGGGAGACAGATCCTCTGGAACTGGAGTTACAGATGGTTGTTAGCCACCGTATGGGTGCTGGGAACCAAACCCCAGTCCTCTGCAAGAGCAGACAGTGCTCTTAACTGCTGATCCATCTTTCCCACTCTATTTTTTCAAGATTTATGTTTTAGATGATGATTTTGTGTACATGCAGGCACATGTACATATGTGTCTATGTAAGTGTCTCCACATGTGTGTGTGGCTACACACTCAGAGGCTAGAAGAGAGCATCTGGTGTCTCCTCTATCACTCTCTGCCCTTTCATTTGAGGCAGGATCTCTCCCTGAACCCAGGCTTTGCATCTTGGCTGGTATGAAAGCCAGCAAGCCTCCAACTCCCTCAGAGCTGGGGTCACAGGAGTTTGTATAGATGCCTGGCTTGTTTTGTGGCTGCTGGGATTTGAACTCGGGTCCTCATAATTGTGGAGTAAGCACTCTTAACTACTGAGTCATCTCTACAACCCACATTCATTGTCTAAAAGGAAAATTTACATTTTATAGATAAGCATAATATTGTGGTATTATTGGAATATGTATTTTTCTAAAAGCTATTAAACTTGAGAACAGTTTTTGTAGGCATTAACCAAAAATTCCTTAAAATAGCTAAAGTCTTGAATGTGTGAGATCAAGTTTAAATAAATGACTAACCTGTTATGTGCTTTATAGAATTATGACTTGGATAAGACCACAAAGATCTAAGGGAAATTTGTGACTTACGTCATCCATACTGTCCTCAGCCCCTTCCTGTGATGGCAATGTACCTTTCATCATAACTCTTAGCCTTCTAAGTCTTCCAGAGGAGGCTCAGCTGGTCAGCTGCTTGAACTTGAGCAATAGGCTTTTGGAGGTTTTTTTGGTCATTGTTTTGTTTTATTTTTTGAGACGGGGTCTCAGTCTCAAACACTGTCTTCCAACTTACTATGTTACAAAGGTGGTCAATATTTCTTTATTTCTATAGTGAGTCAGGAAGCTCCGACTGTTTTCTAAACTGGGGAGGGAAGTATTAGAGACCAAAGCACCATAGAAGAAAGTATATATGGGGCTGGAGAGCTGGCTCAGAGGTTAAGAACACTGACTGGTCTTGCAGAGGACCCGGGTTCGAATCCTAGCACCCACATGGTGGCTAAGAACCATCTTAGGCCAGGCGAGGTGGCTCATGCCTTTAATCCCAGACTTTGGGAAACAGAGGCAGGCAAATCTCTATGAGTTCAGGCCAGCCTGGTCTACATAGTGAGCTCCAGGCCAGCTGGGACTAAAGGTAGACCCTGTATAAAAAAAAAATTAAAAAAAAAGACAGCCGGGCGTGGTGGCACACGCCTTTAATCCTAGCACTTGGGAGGCAGAGGCAGGCGGATCTTTGTGACTTCAAGGCCAGCCTGATCTACAGAGTGAGTTCCAGGACAGCTGGGGCTACAGGGAGCCCCTGTCTCAAAAGACCAAAAAAAAAAAAAAAAAAAAAAAGACAAAAATCATTGATAAATAAAAATGACCATGATTATTCTTTGCTTTCTTTTTCTTTTCTTTTTATTTATTTTTAGCTGCTTCTTCCTTCAATGCTCAGGTGCTGATTACTTTTATAAACTCACCAGAGGCTTTTGGCTGGATCAGGACTTCCCACTAGGTATGTCCTATCTTCCATCCTCTCAATCAGATCACTGAGCCCAAAAGTCTAATATGGAGATTCCTAATAAATATTACACAACTAATGAATAAAGGAACTGTATCCACAGCTAATGAAGAGCTAGTAAAGGAGATGGATTACCTATAGTAGTGACGTGATCTTTCCTTTCCTGGTTAGGCCACTTAGGAACCCGTTTCTGATAACAATGGATCAAAAGGAACTGGAGCTATGGAGGCCGTGTACTAAGGAGTGATGAGGGTGGGCTGGGAGATGGTGAGGGGCCTGATGGCTGATTAGAAATGGGGGAAACGAGGAAGTGAATGGAGTTTGACATGATGTTTTGACATCTGGTTTTGTGCCTTTGATTAATATTAAGCCCATGGGAGATGGGACAGTTTTTAGAGGCCAACTGAGTTCAATTTTGGGGCATACTGCACTGAAGATGTCTATAGGTGGCCCAATGGTGTGACACTCATTTGGTGCTCTTCAGACTATCTGGTCTGACAGAGTAGACATTACCGCTGTTTCTATTGGCATTGATTCCACGCCTCATTCAATGGGATTTGGAAACGGTTCACCTCAAAGTAGGCCTGGTTGCTCTAAAAGTAGACTTACTTGCCAGTAATTAGTTCAGGAACAGGCATGTGAACCAATCCCATGAAGGAGAAGCAAGATGTTTGCTGGAAGCTTCTGGGAAAGGCATAGGGTTTCAGTGGATTTGGACAGGGAAGCTGACAGCAGTGGCAGTTCTGACAGCTTCCCACAGCTGCAAACATACCTAACTGTAAGGTGTGACTGATGCTAGAAGGTCAACAGGGAGAGAACACATTTCCTTGATGAGATTGCAGAACTTATGCATCACCACCTTGGAAGCTCATCCTACCTCTTCTCCATCTCTAGCTTGAGCATGTCTGAATTGCTCATATTATGTGTGTAAAGACCTTGCTATTATTGACAGATGACTACTTCTTAACTGAAACAGCTAGCAGCAGGGTCTGACCAGCTGTGTGACCACTAGAGTGAGGGCTATTAAAGAGATTACATGGGAGAATAGATGAGGAAGGAATTCTAGGACCTTACACTTATGATTGCATTTAATTATGAATTCTAGTTTGACTTGAGACTATTTTCAGGTCAAATTCAATCCTTCGAATCCTGTCCTTCAGCAAGTAGTTTTGTGACTACAAATATTCTGTAAGTTATTTGGCCGTTGTGTGTTGAATGGTCGGTCCTGACTGTATTTTGTAGACATGTATTCAGTCTTAATAACTAAATGGCTGAGTTAGCGAGCATATATGTATCTCTTGCGGAGGACTAGGGTTCGATCCCCAGCACCCACATGGTGGCTGAGAACCGTCTTTAACTCCGGTTCCAGGGAAATCCGATGCCCTCTTCTGACCTCCGCAGCATCGCACAACACAGGTGCACAAACTTACATGCAGACAGTACATTGATACACATAAAAATAAATAAATAAATAAATAAATAAATAAATAAATAAATAAAATTAAAGCTTCAGTGTACATCTTCCTTTGCTTCATTTCAGGGCTACAGAGTGGAATGAGGGAAAGAAATCATATAATGTGTTTGGTACACAGTGCCTGTTCAATAAAGGTTATCTGGTGTGATTATGAATCATTTAAAATATTAAGCTCTCTATTCAGATGTAGTACTTGATTCTGGAATGATACACATGCACTGAGTTCTTCTATTGCTGTTTAATGGTGCTCCTCACTGCTGAGAATTTCATTCTTCATCTCTGCCTTTCCCGTACTCCATGTAACTTAAATCTCTGGGCCTAATGGGCTTAGTGCCTCATGACACTTCCAGGAGACCACATTAAAAACTCACTCTTTTTTAAGCCTGTCTTACTAGGTAGCCCTAGTGGCCTTGACATCATGATCCTCCTGCCTCAGCCTACCAGACTGCTGGGATTACTGACCAGGCTCCATCAGGCCTGGCCTCATTTCTCCTAAAATAATAAATAAATAAATAAATTAATAAATAAATAAATAAATAAAATAAACTTGCAAGTTGGAAGCATTTTAATACATTTATTCACCATTATGCCAATGCAGTGGTAGGATCTAATTTTTAACACATTTTTACAGAGCCTGCAAGGACAAACCTTTCTCAGAGGCACCAGTCAGAATCCGCCCTCCCGTGTGCTTTCTCCTGTGAGCTGCTTTATTTCTCCTCACACTGTTCTCTTCACCTCTTCATTCCCCTCCTTCAGCCCCTTTATGTCTGCTCTTTCTATGCTCCTACCTCTGGTGTTTTCTGATCTCTATCCATATGACTCACCCATAAAATGAAAAAAGAAAAACCAGCTAGTCCTTCCTGAGTGCTAACGTGCCCCTCCTGTCTCAACAGTTTAGTTTTATGTGTGTCCAGTTTTCAGGGTGAACACACGTGATCCCTATAATGGCCGAAGCTTCAGTGTCTTGGGAGCCTGAATCCTGTGGATGAGATGGCTGCTCTTTGCTTCTCACCTGCATCCTGCAAAGAGCCCATCACACCTTGGAGGCTAATTGCTCTGAGACCTCTTCAGACAGAGAATGTCACTTCTCTTTTGGATGTAATTCTGAATGTCATGTGTGTATTACAAATTCTTGGGCTCAAGCCAAGTTATTCTGAGGCTGTGATGCAGTCTTTTATTTTTAGGGTAGGGGGTTAGGCTATTCTTTCAGGATAGTAAGAGGTAGGTTTGGCTAATTTTCGATGGTCGAGTTTCCTATTATGAACCCTTCTTTTAAAAAACGACTTTTGAAAGGTTATCATCTGTAGCCCACACTCCTGGACAACTTACTGTTCTTAGCATTTCTTCTTCCTTCAAGAGGATTTCATGCTTGAGTAATTTTTGAGCTTTATTGTTTTCTCGTTTACTTTCCTGACTTAGGATACCTACTGCTTCTTAAATTTCACAAATAAATGAGTAAAAGAAAAAAAAATCACATATATCCAAAGCACACCAATACTAACCTCCCTCTTCCAACCATACTTCTGTCCCCAGAGAGGTATACAAAAAGAAATAGAGTGACAAGTTTCTCATTTTATGACAGCCTTGAATTCTAATGATTTTTTTAAAGACATTTAAAGCAAAGCCTTGTGAATAATGTGCGTATCATTAAGACTGTAATCTCCAAGCTCTCACGTAGAGTACAGGTCTCTGACTCACCATAAAAATTCACGTTGATTATCAAGATAATTCCCAGATGTTTACTCTCTGTAGGAAATTAAATTTTGGTGAAAATTATAACTTATTTGGTTGCTTTTTATAGAAGAACAACTCTCAACAGACACGAGGGTAGTTTTTGCTCCTTTGTAAACATGTCCTTTTCATTACAGACATCTTCGCAAATTTCTGTCAGACTTAAACCCCTTCCTATTTAACCAGAGATGAGAAAGCTGAGCTGAGGGATGTGGTGGATCGATCATTTCAGTTCCGTCATTTGGGAGGAAATTGCCACAGAATTTGCATGACAGGATAGAAAACTGGTATAAAGAAATTATTGGGGTTTGTATTCACAGGCATGAAAAGAAATAAGAAAAAGCTTACAATGGGCAGTAAAATGAAATCTTCAGGGAGAATCAATATATCATGGTAAAACAGGATATGAGCCTGTCTTCTTCTGTGTTAGGGGCTGGAATTATAAATTTGTGAAGATATGTGCACTGTATGCAGTGGACTGTGGCAGCTGGAGGATGCCAGGTGATGAAAGGGGACAGACTCAAGCACACAGAAAACACTTCAAAGATGCCTATCATGTAGGCATCATTAAAATATATTAATGAAAGAAGGAGCTGGTAAAATAATCACACACAGGGAGGGAGACACTGAGAGAAGGGGAAGGAGGAAAAATAATTTGACAAGAGGGACAGGATGCAGCATAACGTAAGCAAGTACTATTGTGGAGCTTCATAATGACCGGCTTCTCATGAAAAATGCATTACTCTGGAAAGGGATGGTTTCCCCTGCTTTATGCTATTTTGATTTGCATGTCTACAGCACACCAAGCCCACTGGGATGCAGCCAACGGATTCAGAGCCTCCGGAATGATCAACTGGAGACTGCCGTTCCAATAGACACCAAACACAGCATAAATAATTAAATACTGATGCAAGTCAACTGATATTTATCGAGTGTGCCTTCCCAGAACACACATGCATCAGCATTTTGACAGAAAAGTAAAAGCCCAAATGACCCACATGTGATTTGGGGGTAAGATGCGTTCAAAATGACAGATGTAGCAATCTGGTAAGCTTGAATGTATTGGAATATAATAGACTTTTTGGTGGATTTGCAGAGGCTTTAGACCTATACCTAGGGACGTACATGTTTGTCTGGGAGTACAAACCATATTTTTCTTTTGCTAGAACGTTTAGAGATCCAAAGTCTAACTATTGATCACCCAGTCTGAGCAATGAATTTAACAGTGATGTGAGTTTTAATAGGCCATATAAACCCTGGGAATTACTGATACTACTATATTTAGCTAATGAAACAGAAATAGAAATGGTTTTGTGAAAACTTTAGTACAACGGCATTCTAGATTTTTCAATAGATTTTTTTTTTTTTTTTACTTTTGGTTTATTTGTAAGCATGCTGCCACAATCTAGAAAAAATTGTCTTATTAAAATGCATGTAATACATTGGTTAAGAGCACTGGCTGCTCTCACAGAGACCCAGTTTCTGGTCACCCCACCCACATGGCAACTAACAGCTGTCCCTAACTCTGGTTCTAGGGAATCTGATGCCCTCTTCTGGCTTCTGTGGGCATTGCAGGCACTGGTGCACTTACATACATGTAGGCAAAACATTCATACACATAAACTAAAAAATAAATCCATCAGAAAATGTGATGAATATAATGGGAGGCAAGATGACACATGGGGTAAGGGTTGCTGCTAAGCCTGAGGACCCAAGCTTGCTGTTGGGGCCCCAGATGGTAGAAGGAAAGAACCCACTCCCAAAAGCTGTCCTCTGGCATGCATACACATGCACACACAAATAAAGTAATAAAAAATTAAAAGTTCATACAATACAAAAATTTGAGGGAATTGGATTGAAATGAAAATTTGGGTACTAGGGGCTGGAGAGATGGCTCAGCATTTAAGAGCACTGACTACTCTTGCAGAGGACCCAGGTTTGAATCCCAGCACCCACATGGCAGCTAAGAACCGTCTTAGGCTGGGTGTGGTGGCTCACACCTTTAATCCCAGCACTTGGAAGGCAGAGGCAGGTGGATCTCTGTGAGTTCAAGGCCAGTCTGGTCTGCATAGTGAGCTCCAGGCCAGCTGGGACTAAAGGGAGACCCCCTCTCAAAAAAAATTACAATAAATAAATAAATGACTAAATAAATAAATAAAATGGCTTTAAAAATATTTTAAAAAAGAAAATTTAAGTACTAAGACTTTTTTAAATGGATCAAAGACCTCAATGTGAAATCTGAAACTGTTAGAAAATATAGGCAGTGGCTTACAAGTTATAGGTATAGGAAAGGACTTTCTAAATTGGACACCATTCATTCAGGAATTAAGGCCAGCAATTGAGAACTAGAACCTCACTAAACCAAAAAGCTTCTGTACAGCAAATGAAGCAATCAAGTGATTGAAGAGGAAGCCCACAGAGTGGAAAAGACTCTTTGTCAGCTACACATCTAACAGAGGATTAATATCCAGAATATACAAAGAACTCAACTCAAAAAACAATCAAGAAAACAAATGACGCAGTTAAAGAGTGGGTTATGGATCTGAACAGAGAACTCTCAAAAGAAATAAAAATGGCTTAAAAATCTTTAAAGTGTTCAACATCTTTTATGATTAGGGAAATGCAAATTAAAACTACTTTAAGGGTTCATCTTATTCTAGTCAGAATGGCTAAGATCAAGAGAATAAATGACACTAAATGCTGGCAAAGATGTGGGGAAAAGGGAACCCTCATTCACTGCTGGTGGGATTGCAAACTGATGCAGCTTCTATGGAAATCATCGTGGAGAACTCTCAAAAAAGTAGAAGTAGATCTATAGTAGACTCAGCTATACCACTCCTGGGCATATGCTGGAAGAACTTAATGTTCTATTTCAGAGGTACCTGCACAATGCCACTCTTTTCCCAATAGCTAGGAAATTGAAACAATCTAAATGTCCCTCAGCTGATGAATGGATAATGAAAATGTGGTACTTGAACACAATGGAGTTCTATTCATTTGCAAATAAAAAATGAAACATGAAATTTACAAGTAAATGGATGGAACTGGAAAATACACCGAGTGAGGCACTCCAGATCCAGACCAACACATGTCTGACATCGCCTCCTGTGAGTATGTATCCTGAAGAAACTGCAGAAGCCAAGAGACTAGAAAGGGACCATGGCAGGGAGGGAAAAAGAAGCTGGAGAGAGGGGGAATAGTAGGGCACTATCAGGGGAAATGGGGAAAACGGGGAGGGGGGGCTTCAACTGAGGAGAGTGACGCGGGGGAGAGGGAGGAAGGAGGGAGCAATAAAACTAATGGTATTTGAATAACCACAGGGAAAAGTATTATTTCATAAGCTTACTTAAAAATATACATAGGCTTTAATCCTAGCACTAGGGAGGCAGAGGCAGGCAGATCTTTGGTCAGCCTGGTCTACAGAGTGAGTTCCAGGACAGCTGGGGCTACAGGGAGACCCTATCTCGAAAAGACCAATATATATATATATACACATACATATATATATATACACACATACATATATATACACATATATATACATATATATGGGCATGTATATATATATATATA